>MU223296.1:3115866-3158793 GCA_018584345.1 Thuja plicata | reverse complement strand
ACTC
Source organism: Thuja plicata (assembly GCA_018584345.1). NCBI lineage: Eukaryota > Viridiplantae > Streptophyta > Pinopsida > Cupressales > Cupressaceae > Thuja > Thuja plicata. The sequence continues at coordinate 3,158,789 of MU223296.1, read as the reverse complement.
AGTGGCCGTAATGATAAACTTGTGTTGATTGGAAGAGTTGGGATATATTTGTCCAACCAAGTCAAAGGCCCATTGCTGAAATGGACAATGTGTTATGAAAGGTATAAGTTCTCTAGCAGGAGAATGGATAAGGTTTCCATGTGTCTGGCATTTAAGACATGCTTTTGAAAATTGAATAGCATCTTTCTCCATGGTAGGCCAATAATAGCTCACTTTGAGTAGTTTTTTAGCTAATGAAAATTCGTTCGAGTGTGATCCACATACACCTTCGTGGACATCTTTTAATGCTAGATCAGACTCTTTGAGTTCTAAACACCGAAGAAGTGTACTATCGAGACCGCGTCGATATAGGTTGTTAGTTATGAGGACATAACATGATGCTGTCCTAATCAGGGATGTTTTCTCATTTTTGGATAGATTGGCGGGAATGGTTTGGTCAGAAAGGTAAGCAATGATACTGGCATACCAAGATTGTTCTGGGGTATTTAAGGTACATATTATCTGGTATTTAGGGTTAGCAAAGGCAGGATAGGATATTTCTTCCACCAAGAAGTCATAGCGGAATTGATGCTCCTCTAGTTGTAACATGGATGCCAAGGTAGCCATAACATCTACAGCTTTGTTCTCTGACCTTGGTATCTTTTGGAAGGTGATGAAGACAAAGTACTTCTTTAGATCATCAACTAGTTGCTTGTAGGGCATCAAATTTTCATCTTTTGTTTGATACTCCCCATTGACTTGATTGATAATTAGTTGGGAGTCACCATACACGTGTAACTCTATGATCTTCCATTCCATAGCTAGCTTGAGGTCATTGACCAATGCTTCATATTCTGAGATATTGTTGGTACATGGAAACATTAATTTTCAAGATTTGGGAATCTTGTATCCTTGTGGGGTTATGAACAGGACCCCAACTCTAGATCCTTGTTGAGTGAATGAACCATCAAAATACATCCTCCATGGATGTTCAGTGAGATGCATGATTGTTTCATCAGGGAATTCAATTAGTAAAGGTTCATCATCCTGGAGTGGGGAATCAACCAATTGATCTACTAGTACCTATCCTTTGATAGCTCTCCATTCTACATATTCAATGTCAAACTCACTTAGAATCAAGACCCATTTTGCCAAATGTCCTGTTAATGCCATCCTGCTCAAAAGATAATTTAGAGGATCAATCTTAGCAATGAGCTTCACTGTATGAGAGAGCATGTAGTGTCTCAATTTTTGTGATGCGAAGATGACCGCTAAGCATGCTTTTTTAATAATTCTATAATTGAGCACATAAGTGACCAGTGTTCTACTAATGTAGTAGATAGCTCATTCTTTCTTTGTTTCATCTTCTTGTGCCAATAATACTCCTAGGGATGTAGTTGTAGATGAGATGTATAGGAGTAAGGGTTTTCCATGAATAGGCACCATAAGAATAGGTGGAGTAGCCAGGTACCCCTTCAATTCTCTAAAGTTTTCTTCACAATGTTCATCCCACTTGAAGGTAACCCCTTTATGTAGTAGCTTAGTAAAGGGTTGTGCCCTATCTACAAGTTGGGACATGAATCTCCTGATAGAATGGAGTCTCCCTTGTAGCGTCCTCATTTGACTGATATTACGTGGAGGAGCCATCTCTAGAATAGCTTTTACTTTTGTAGGATCTACCTCGATTCCCTTCGCGGATACAATGAATCCTAGGAGCTTCCCAGATTGGACCCCAAAGGCACATTTCTTTGGGTTGAGCCTGAGTTAGAACTGTTCCATTTGATCCAATATCTTTCTTAGGTCAGAAATGTGGGTACTTCTCTCCTTAGATTTAGCCAATGTGTCATTGACATAGTCCTCCATGTTTTTGTGCATCATGTCATGGAATATTGTTGTCATGGCTCTTTGATATGTTGCACCGGCATTATTTAACCCAAAAGGCATGACATTCCAGCACAAGGTCCCCCATGCGCATGTGAATGTAGTTTTCTCTTGATCCTCAGGGCGATCTTGATTTTATTATAGCCTAAGAGTCCATCCATTAATGAATACATCTAAAAGCCTGCTGTAAGATCTATGATCATGTCAATGTTTGGTAGAGGGAAGTCATCCTTTCAACATGCTTTCTTTAGGTCTCTGAAGTCTATACAGATCCTAATAGATTTATCAGATTTAGAAATGGGGACCACATTGGAGATCCACCCTGCATAGGCAATGACTCAAATAAATCCAGCCTTCAACAATTTTTCTAGCTCTTCTTTTACCAATAATACAACATGAGGATGCATCTTTCTAAGTTTTTGTTTCACGGGCTTGATCCCAGGAGAAATAGATAAGTGGTGCATGATGAGATTAGGATCTAGGCCTGGCATATTAGTGTAAGACCATGATAAGTTAATCTTCTTCTCCTTCAGGAACTCTGTGAACTGTACCTTCTCTTCTTCTGATAAAGATTGTGCTAGATGAACTATTTGAGGATGTTCAATAGTGCCCAATTTTATTGGCTGTGTTGGTTCAATTAATACCGAAGATCTTTCCTGAAAGTGTTCCAGGAGGATATCAAGAGTCTCATCCTTTGGCACCTCTGAGAGGTTTTCACTGTTGGATACGTCTTTTTTCTTTACTATTTTGGGATCTGATACTGCCATAGAGTGGTTTTCACCATCAGTCCACTTTTTCTTTTTATTTTTCAGTTTGTGACTAAGAAACTTGATATCCTCCTATGACATGTTCTTGCTCCTTGCATTGGTAGAGGAAGGGTAAGGTTCACAAGCGTTGAGATAACAAGCAAGGGTGTGGTCATTGGAAAAGTTGAGGATAGGAGTAGGATTTGTTTTAGTCCAATCAATTAGGTCTGGATGTACCAATGTTAGGGAGTCAAATTCTGGGAAGGACAGCATTGTGTGAGCATCAAGACCATTAACTAACTTGACATGGTCTGTTAAGTTAATATCTTCAATATTTAGATCAATAAGAGTGAGATCATCGTAAAAAGGGTTGTGGTTAGTCATATGTGGACCAAACTCTAGTGACTCATCAGTAGAAGTCTCATCAAAATCTCTCTATAAAAGGAGGCTTCTTGCTTGTAGCCGACGAAATTCTTTTAGACTTATGTATTCACCAGTGTCTCCATAAATGATTGGGGGAATGAACTCTTCTTCTGCTTTAGGAGGATCAGTATCGTTGGGAGGAGTATTAGATCGTTTGCTAGGAGAAAAGGGAGCTGCAAACATGTGAATTGTATCTATTACAATATCTTTAGAGGTGATAGATAGATGATCCCATTCATAATCATGAGAGTCTGTGACATCATCATCAGACCTGTTTAAGTATTCATAAATGTTTACCTGATGTACTCAGTTAGCTTCTTGTAGATCGAAGTGGGGTAGATCAAGGATATGTGAAAGTGTGACTAATTGCCCCTAGTTAGGATGTAAATTTTGTGGTCGTGGTGTCTCTTGAGTGATTGTTGCTATGGTGTCTCCTACCTCTTGAATGGGAGGTTGTGCCAGCAAAGGAGTGTGAAGATCCTATGGTACCTCATTGCTAGGTACATAGTGTTCTCCTTGATATTTTGTACCAACATGTAATAATCTTTCATAAGGCCAGGGTTCTAATACTATCTCATTTATTTTATCGCTCCCTGTTTCAGAAAGTGGACTCTCCTTGGAAGCAGGTTTATCACTTTTAGTATTAAAACCCAGTCCTATTTTATCTCTGGTGTTGCAGAACTCCATGGGTATAGGTTCAACAATCCCTCATCCTATTTCATTTAGAGGTCCCTTCCCTTTGTAACCCATTTGTGTGAGGAAATCATATCTCTTTCCATACTATTCCGGGGATATCTTTACATGTTTGACCTCAGATTCCACCGTTTTGCCTTTGTAAAGCCAATCCAAGACTGCCTGTTCTTCTGTGTTATCTGAAGAAGATGTGGATGCCTTTATCATGCTAGTTTCCTTGTGTACTTCTAGCCCTTTTAATGCTTGAGGTGTGAATGTTGATGAAGGTTTTCCATAGGATCTCAGTGACATTGAAAGTTCTATCAGTGAGGGAGCTAGGTCCAGCTTGTAATCTCCCATACATGTTTCTTCAAGTTTCAAGGTCTTGCTAAAACTCTTCATAACCATGTCTTTGGTAGTTTCAGGAGCAACTGCATCCATAGCTTCTTTGTTGTGTGGGATCATACTACCAGCTTTGATATTGTTACAAGTGTAGTTAGCATCGGCAGGAATGGTCACTTCCACCCCATTATGTGGGAATTTTATGCATTGGTGGTAAGTAGATGGTACAACTTGCATTTCATGAATCCATGGTCTCCCTAGTAGGATATTGTAGGCCAATGGTAAATCCAGAACTTGACATATGACATTCCTCTCAATTGGTCCGACTCTGATAGGTAGAGAAATAAGACCTTTGGAGGACATTTCTTCCTCATCATAAGCTTTGATGGTTATCTTATTTATAGAGTCAATCGTTTGTTCTGAGAGACCCAGTTTCCTAATTAGATCTAGTGTACAGATATTCAATCCTGCGCCTCCATCTATCAACACGCGCCTAACACGGGATTTATGAATAAGGACTTCGATATGGAGGGGTTGATTGTGTGGATGAGTTAATGACTTGTCATCCTCTTTAGAAAAGGATAGGTAATGTGGCACTGAGATGTGATTGACCATCGCTTGAAATTTGTCTATATCGATATATTTTGGAACATTAGTAGCATGTAGAGCCTGTTCTAGAATTTCCCTATGTACCGTGGACATCTTGAGCAACTCGAAGATGGAAATTTTGGCAGAGGTTCATTGCAATTGGTCCACCAAGTCATATTTTTCTCTGGGGATAGTGAACACGTGTTTTGCTGCTAGTTTAGGAATAGTGACAATAGGGACCTTGGATGTTGACGTTGGTGTCGATTTTGGAGGTCCTTTGATTGTAACCTGTGCTTGGCTTTGTGTTACAACATTTGAATGGGATGAGGCACCTTTAATTGTGATCATATTGATGGATTCAGTTTTAATGTTGAGCATATTAATCACATTGTCACTTTTGGAATAGGTGTAGTTTACCTCATTACCCTTCCCTTTATATGTTTCTCCTTGATTGTAATTAGGAAAGGGTTTGTTGAATGTTGTATGATCCTCATTGGTAGTATGTCCATCTATTTTGATCTTACCTCCTTCGATGAGATGTTGGATGACAAGCTTAAGTTTGAGACAATTATTAGTCTTGCGTCCCTTTTTTTTGTGAAAGACACAGTAGGAGTTATCATCCCACCACTTGGGTTTGACCATTGGTTCCCATGGTTTAGAATCGGGAATCGTAAGAAATTTGTTATCCACTAATGTTTTTAAGATAGTCACAAGAGGCTCCCCCAAAGGAGTGAATGTTCTTTGGGGTTTTGAAGTCCATGTTCTTTCCTTGTTATTATCATTGTTTGCTTTGGAGATGGGAGGTGTTACCTTAGCATCTTTGCTTGCTTGCATGCCATTAGTTAGATTGAATGCCTCGGGTTTAGGATTAATGTTAGAAGCATCAACCACTCCGTCATTAACAAAATTCTTGTTTTGTTTCCACCATTTTGGCTTGGAATTGGAGTTGTTGCCTTTGTTTTCATTTTGAAGGGTGATCTCTCCCCTTTTGACCATGACTTCCTCAATACGGAGGGCATTTTTGATCATTCTATCAAAGCTAGGAGAGTCTTGCATTTGTAGAGCATAGCTCAATTCTGGCACTAGGTTATTAAAAAAGATTTCCATCTTCTCCATTTCGGGAATGGCCCATGAATATCATGCAAAAATCTTCCTCCATCTTTGTAGGAAGTGTGTGAATGATTCTCCGGTTCATTTTTTAGTGTTACATAGGTCCATCATAGTGACATCATGTTGGATGTTATAGGAGTAATATTGAATGAATCGTTGGATCAACTCCTCAAATGCATTGACCTTAGGGTTCAATTTCGAGAACCATTGCATGGCATTACCTCCTAGACTTCCTGGAAATAGTCGCATGAGGTATGTAGGTTCGTGCATGTATTCTATGCTTAGAGCACATAATTCCCTTACATGGTCATGTGGATTATTTTCTCCCGTGTATTTTTCATACTTTGGCCTTGCCACATTGGGAGGAAATGGGACCATAGTGATACTTTTGTCAAAAGGAAATGGACAAATGGTGTCCAAAGAGTATTTCATTTTAGGTTTCTCCTTCTCCTGCTTGAGATTCATGAGCTCTGTTTGCATAAGATTGAGCTGTTTGGTGAGAATAGATATTGGGTTTGGTACCTCCTTTTCTTTGAGTTTTTCTATGTCATAATCTTTGGGTAATTTGACACCTATGGATGTTAGATGGAGGAAGTATTTTTCTTTATCGTAACTAATTATCCATTCCAATAGATTGTGGATCCGTTTACATTGTTTGAGTTTTTCGTATTTGTCCTCGGTGATCTCCTCTTCACTATCTGATCCAAATGAATTATGTTCAAACTTGGGTCTTTCTTCCTCTTCTGTGCCTTCAGATCTTTCATGTTTTCCATCATTATAACCCTCAAAAGCCTTACTCCATTCGTTAGTGTGGCTATCCATTTGAGGGGAATCTAGATCAAGAAGGGAACTGCAAGATGTTTCTCCTTGAAAGTGTGGTGTTTTAGGAGGCACTTTAGATCCTTTTGTTGTGTAATTGTTGCATCTTGTGTTAACCATGAAGTTGTTTCTCAACTTTGTTAACGTTTCCCAATAGTGCAAGTAAGGATTTCAGATCATTCAAGTGGGCGTGTCTAGGTCAAAGTAACAGTTTGTTGTTGGTGGATGTAAATGATTCCAGCATCAAAGGGTTAGAATGCCCTGATAGTGAGTTGGGAACCAAGTTGTTGATAGAACATGGGTAGACCACACATATTGAACTAATCGTGAAAGACTGACTAAACATGCAAGGTGGATGTTTCAAACATGTTTTGAAATATATCAGGGAGACCAGAAGAGACAATAGGAACCAACTAAAGAGAAAAAAGGGTATCCTAATCCACTGAAACCTCCTAAGAAAAACTCCTACAAATGCCCACTGTCCTGAATGCGAGCTCCCAGATGCGAGCCTCTAATGGTACCAGATGCGATCCTAGAATATGGATGCGACTATATGCTGACTAAATGTGATTCAAAATATCAAATGTGATCCTAAACACTGAATGGGAGTTGGGAAATATAGGATGTGATCTTATGATGTCTTTGTCAGTTTTGGTCAGTTCTGAAAAGTTCATTTTTGAAGTGCGTGAAGTTGCTTGTTTCCAGATTGCGTTAAGAGGTGTCGTAAGGTGTGAAAAACACTTGTATTCCAGGGTTTGAAATTTGTTGATTATTTTGAGGAGCTTATCTTTTTAATGATCTTTTGAACATGTCAAACAATTTTGTATTGTTAGGAGGGTGAAACAAATGCGCATCTTTTCCTATCCTCTAGGTGGAGGATGAAAAATCTTTGCTCATTGACTCAGGTACACACTCAAATGCTAATCAGAATATAGCCATCACCAAGCACGCAATGGCTCCATTCATGATGTTTTATTAGCCAACTCCAAATGCAAGTGAGGGCATAATATGATGAGTGTCTTGGGGAAATTACTTTTTGCCTTGCACAAATATTATCACCCTTTCGGGGATGAATCAAGAATTCTTTCAGTTGAAGTTGTTGTAGATTATTGGGCATTCTGTTCAAAACTGTCCCCCATAGAATTGCACAAGGAAAAATTTAGGTGTATAGCCCTATGAGTACCTGAATATATGTAGTCTCGCAAGAAAGATTCAAGCAGCCCCGATCTACATATACCCAGATATGTTCAAGGAATGATGTCAAAATTCCAAGAACAAAACCAGTTCCGTCTTCTGAGGCTTTGGCCTACAAGGAAGAAACTATTTATAGTGAGTTGGAAGGGTTGGCATAAAACCTCTCCTCACTTGGGTCATTCTCGAGATATTTTTTCCTCAACTGGTAGGCCCTCTAGTGTTTAAATGTATGTAACCAGGGTTGGCGAGCTTTGGATGTCTGGATTTATGATTCTTCCGAAGAAGAAGAGCATACTCTCCTAATCTAAACCGTTTTCTCCCAAAACACTTAAAGAAAAGTTCATTCCTTCAAGATATGTTGAGCCTGATTTAGTTGTTCCTATTTTAAGAAAAAATGGATGCTTGAAAAGGAAATTTTGCCTTGTTCAATTAACCACAAAATTTAATGATTTTCTTGTTCAATTTCTTATTCCAAAAGAAATTATACGATTGAGCTTGTTCTTTGAACCATAATTTTTAGTGATTTGTGTTGTTCATTTACTGTTTCCAAATTGAATTAGACAATGTGTTTGCCTGTTCATTTATCCCAAATTTTGTTCAATCCATAAACTGATGTATGAGTTTCTGATTTTCCTTGAAGGAAAAGAGCATAATCCTCTAGTCAGTTTAGTGATAAATTGGAATATGTTCTTTAATTTTGAAAGAAAGTAAATAGAGGTCAAGATGGGGGGTTGGCAACCTGTAAAACTGAGTTAGTATGCATTCAGTTCAACTCCCATGAAAATCTCCAAAAACAACCTGCAAACACTTGTTAAGCTGCAAAACACCAAAAAAAAAAACTTGTTGAAATGTTAGGATTAGGCAAATGAAATGCACAAGCTTTCAAACCAGATGTGATCATAAAAGTTTACTAAATGTGATGTAGTATATGGTATGTGAGCTTCCTTCCGAAATGTGATCCCTTTCTTACCAAATGCGAGTCTAAACCAAAAATGACCTGGGAAATCCTAGATGCGAGCCTCATTTTCCACGATGCAAGGGCGTATAGCGGATGCGATCTTGAATGACTAAAAATGATCCTATGATCGAATCCTGAGCATGAAAATTAGCAAAAACATTTTATAAAATGAGGCCAAGTTGAAAATCAGGCCCCACGATGGGTGCCAGAAATATGTGTTTGTATTTGGGTACCTGATAAGAGAGACACAACAAATCAATAAGTCATTGCATTAGTTCAAAAGGGTTAGATAAACATGTAAAACCACCTAATATCGACCTATTGCCTTCTAACTAAGAAGAGTGTGATTAGTAACATAATAGCCCCCAGATTATGCTACAATCAGTGACATATATGACCTAGCATGAAGGATTTTAGTTTTAAAAAATAAGCTAAAAGATGGGAAAACATGCATTCTAGCTCTAAGAATGGAAATAAGAACAATGTAAAAGTATGAAATATGAAGCGAAATATGAGTCTAAGATTAATCTACCAGCATAACAATGCATTTACAATATGAAGTGAAGGATTATTTGCTCTCAAAAATGGCTTCTATTTATACAAGAATGGGAGAGAGAGAGGCGAGACAAGGCTCATTTATGAGTTAAGGGACTCATTAATGGAGGTGTAAGAGCCATTAATGCCTTGGGAATTAATGAGGTATGGAGGAGACATAGGCTTAAGGCATCTTCATTAATGAGGCATTAATGAAAGCCTTAAATAAGCATGGGGAGAGTGTAAGAGGATGGCTTGAGAAGGTGGACCTTTAGGAAAGTCAAGCTTGAGAAAGTGGACTTTATCAAGTGGGTTGAGTTGCTAAACATTCCTTAATGGAATGTGACAACATTAGGAGGTGGGTTAGGGTTAGAATTAGGATTATGATTAGATTAGAAAGGGTGAAATGGGTTGAGATGGGTTAGAACCTAGGGTAGAAGTGGTTGAGATAGGTTAGGTTGAGGTTTAAGGGAATATAAATGAAATGAATTAAACTTATTTAATTCATTTAAAATATAGGAATTAATTATTTAAACAATTTAATTGCTTTTTAATAATTGGGGGACTATAGCCATTTTAATTAAATTAAATAGGCTAGGGGAATGGGTTAATTTGCAAGTGGGTAATTGATTTAGGGATTTATTTAATTCCTTCTATAATTAAATACTATAGCCATGTTTGAATTTGGTTTGATTTAATTAGTTCGAATTGATTTGAATCATATGGCTATAATAGTTAATATAATTTAGTGATAAAAATCACCTAGGACATTAAATTGATTTGAAGAATTATGTCAAGCAGTAACAGGGTCGTTTGGACATAATCAAGGGTATGATCACACTTAGGGAAAACAAGGTCCATAGTTGGAACCGACCAAATTTAGGTGGTTACAGGTATGTTGAAGAAATATTGAGAAAACTAAGAGATCCTAATGTAGAGAGGTTGAATACTTGTGTTGAGAAGTATCAAAAGTCAAGAGTCAACTTTATTACACAGCAAGGAACATGACGATAAATTATTTTGTTGATAACATTATTGAGAAAGAAGGTATAAGTAAAGAACAGATAGCTAAGTTGAGAAAGAACATAGAAGAGAAAGAGAAGAGAATTAGTTTTGACCAAGCTGAATTGATTGATGTTTAGAAGGAAGCATCACCTCCTCTACCTATTTCTATGCCACCTAGTCAAAGGACAACTAGGAGTGCATGTAAATCTTCGGCTACACATTCTAAGTAAAAGACGACTAAGAGATCATAGTCTTTACCAACAAAAGGTAAATCAAAACAGAAAACTATCGTTCCATAAAAAAGAGCTAAAGGAGATGAAGATGATTCTTCTACTAATTTTGATCAATCCAAGAAGAAGATAAGGACCGAAAGGAGATACAACAATAAGAGTGGTTAAGGACAAGCCTATGAGTGTCAGTAAGAATGAAAATCCTATTGACAAAATTCTGAATAAGATTGTTAAACATGGTATTTTGGTTGAATTGAAAAAGTACTATAAGTTATTTGATGATTATGAGAGAAGTAAACTAGAGCAAGGAGTGATTACTCATTTGAACAAATTCAACAAGACATTGGTTGAAATAAAGGATCAAATACCAAATCATTTTGATAGGATTAAGTAATAATAAGAGGGGGGAATCATTATTACAACAGTTTAAAATTAAACTTATCAGATTCCAACTTAACCAAATAATTTATATTGAAATGAAAATAACATAGGGATGAAGCACACAACTCACAACACCATGATTTTTTTCTCGAGGAAACCCTGGCCAAGGGAAAACCCTAGTGGGGATGGCACCAACAAATATGCACTAAAATTAGTGTGTCCCTATTAGGAGACCAATCCTTGTTAGGAGCTAAATATTAAAATAGTACATTTTCCTATTAAAGGAACACACAACCCTTTTAAAGGTATACACTAAGAACACTACTCTTACAGTCAAAAATTTATCTCTGTTACAATGCCTTATCAAAAATGAACTTATACAAGCATCTGCTATGCTTTAGTAGTTTCAGGTGTAGCTCACATCGCCTTCTATCAGATCATAACATCATAATGCATTCATCCATTCCATCATACATTATCCATCATCCATACTTCACTTCTTAAAACCTTTCCATATATATATAATTTATCTAATACTTAGTTGGCTCCAAAATACATCACAAAACGTGATCAACACTTATACAAAACTCAAATAAAAATTTGGTGATCATACATTACCAAAATAGAAGTAATACCCAATCCAAATAAAACTGAGCACGTTTGGATTCCATGTTACACTCCCTCAATCATCCTGATCATTCAAATACTTTGTCTCATTGTCTCACTATCTTTGCATGACTTCAATCATCTGTATCTTCCATCTGTGAACTCAAAAATACAAGCGACCTTAACTGAAGGTCTAACACATCCCAAAATCTCTTCCTCTAAGCTTTCATGTCTTCATTCATCATACACAGTGCTCTCTACCCAAAATTGTACTCATGTATCTTGTAAACTGCATTATGGACTTACTCAGTTTACTAACCTTAGTACCAAAACTATGTTCAACTCCAAGAGACCATACATAGTAGTTGTGTTGCCATAAATGAAAACCCCAATGCACTCCTGAATGAGTCACTTTCTAACACATTTTTACACTAAATTGGAAAAGAGAAGATAAGTTTCTCAAGAAGAATACAAAAGGATAAGAGAAGCATCTATATCTAAGATATTTCCTATGATTAGAAATGATGAAACGAAGAATCTACTTAAAGAAGAAAAGAAGAGACTTCTTAAAAATAAAATAATTAACATGTTAACGGATGGAAAGTCAGATGAGATTATTTCAAAGACTGATGACATTATCAGTAAAATGCTTATAAAGGTTGTTCTTGATGCATTGAAAATGAAAGAGCCAAGGACTAAGAGGAAAGAAGACAAACTTTTCATTGATGATCAATTTGTTTCAACAGTCAAGGAAACAGACTTATTCATTAATGGAGTACCTATTACCCTTGACGTGCAAGATGTTGAAGATCCACAAGGAGAACAAAAATAAAAATATCCATTTAAAGATCCATCTAATGTGATTAGAGAAGATAAAATCAGATGTATATTATGAAAGGAAGATGATCCACTATAGATAATCCTGTTGAGGTTGAGAATGGAAAGGAGATGAATGAGCATATTAGTAATCTTCATGATCTTGATGTAATGGATATGAGTACAGAGGAGTAGGAAAAACAATCAGAAGCTCATACTGAAGATACGTTGAAGAAGTCTGAGGAAAAGATAGAGCGTTTACAGACATATATTGAGTCATTAGTCCATAAGAAAGATACATTGTTGGCAAGAGATTCTTTTGAGCTATCTAATTTGCATGGACTTATTGACTTGGAAAGCATGGAAGAAGAGGAAATCATGAAAATTTTAGTGTTATCCCATGCAAAGGATAAAGAAAAATCATTGTATAAGAGTGAGAAAGGTAGCATATTACTTTCTAAGTTAGTTGGTGCCTTTGGGAAGATTATGCCAATTTTTTAGGGAAATCAAGGTACCCCTATCTCTTGATTAGCTAGAGGACCTTCTGAATAACCTTGATACATAGTTTCACTCTTTGGAGAAGGAAACAAAGGATAAGGTACAAAAAAATTTCATCATTTATGTTCATTAATTACAAAATACAAGATGTCACTATATGCTGGAATAAATCAATTGAAGGGAACCATTCAGGAATGGAGTAACATTTTGAGGATGTGCATAAATTCATTTTAAAATATTGCTGACATTGATAAGATCTTGAGGGAAAGTGAAGCATTACTAGTTGAAAAAGAAAAGAACTTTGAACCTTCAAAGGGGTTTTCTTCTAATCATACAAAGGAAGTAGTGAAAATTAATGATAAAATCATATGCTTAGAAGAAGAGAGGAAGATGATGTTAGGAAGGTTTTCTGACTTGAGGAGTCTTATAACTCCTAAGTTAGACATTCTATAGTGAATTCTTGAGGAAGCAGAGAAGAAAACTATAGTGTCATCCCCACATGATATTCTTCATGCTAAGGAATCAATTTATGTAATCTGTCAGTAGATTCAGATCTTGGATAGTTTGAGAAAGACATGGAATGTAGATCTGGCAACCTTGAAAGGCAATTTCTCATATATATTTAATTTTTGTAAGTATAATCATTGATGTCAAAGGGGGAGATATATAGTGAAAAATTCATGTACACCTAAGAGAGGAGAGATGTATACCTTAGGAGGAGTACTATTTTTGGGAGAGTTTTTGAGACTTCACATTTTGACTAGACACTTAGTCATTTTTTACTAAGTGTTGCCATCAATGCCAAATGAGGAGATTGTTGAAAAGAGACAATTAATAACGCATGACATGTTTTCATTAATGGAAAATATACACTTTAATCTTAACCACCTATCAGATATTTTTTCTACCGATTGTTTTGGTGATAAAAAGAAGCTAAGTATGAAGAACAATGTAGGATACTGGTTCAAAGATCGAGTTAGTATGGACAGAAGTTAATGTATTAGATGATGCAAAGGTAAAAAAAATGTAAGTAGACATCGTGATATTTCTTATCTGATGATCACACATTTTTATGATGCAGTATGATGGAGATATGGTACTTTGTGTACCAGGATAACAAAGATTTTATCATATGCAAGTTAGTGGTGCATTGCATTGATAAAAAATCTTCACGTATTGATGATCCGGTCATTTTGATGATTTTTATTAAAAGGGTCGACTATAAAGGATACTCTATTCAAATAAAAATTTATTATGTGGTGATTTAGTCAAGGTATAATGAAATATTCTACATGTTTTATTATATGATTGTTGGACTGACTGAATTAATATTTTGGAGATAAGATTAAGTATATAAGTGTCGATGAAGAAATTTACTTGTGTGGAACAAGCTCAAACATGTCAAGATTAGTGGGTTAGCATTCAAATAAACAAAATGTGTATAAAGACATGAAAAAAGACACAAGAAGCTTTCTCCATGACCTCAGATGATCCAAACAAGTGCACCCAGACCTTGTTGATTTTCTATTTGAGATTATGTGTAGATATGCTCTTCAAACACAATATATTTATCTCCAAGTGAACAAATAGAAGTTTAAAGGTTTGCAAACTAGTATAAGGAACTAGCTACAAGATTTCAAATAAGATGATGAGAATATGAAACTATTATACAAGTGAAACTATCATACTAACATGATTCAAGATTAAAATGATCTAACATGCTACAAGATGAGATTATAAAACATGAAAAATAGCAATTATCTCTATATGCTTTAAAATGATAACAACGCACTTTGAAAGAAAACTAACATAATAACTCTACAACAATGAATGAATGAAAATGAGAAGGAGGGGGCTCTATTTATAGATTTTTAGAGGGAGGCCAAGGGGCTTGGATTAGGTGCATCTTTGTGGAGGCCACATAGGATACACATGGAACAACCATAGGACAAAAGAGGTGACTCATGGGAGATCCATTGGATAAAGGGATGATCACATTAGGGTCAAAGATGCTCACACATGTGTGAGAAAACTTGTTATAGTGATAGGTCAATGACAAGGATTGGGGAAATTGTGTGATATGAGAAAGATTAGGTTTCTCACAAATATGTGAGAAAATTTAAGGGAAAGAAGAAAGGGGAGACAACCATGTAAGAGTTGTAAGTTTCTAAAAGGGGAATTTTTCTCACATGTGAGCATCTTTGAGAGAAGATAAAAGGGAGACAACTTTGGAAGAGTTGCAAGAGCTTAAAAAGGGAAAGAAGGAAACAAATTTGTAAGAGTTGTAAGAGGCCACGAGTAGAAAGTTGCTCACATGTGAGCACCCACTTAGATTAAGATTTTTAGGAATCACATAGATTAAGTTAATTAATCTAGGATTTAACCAAAAAGTAGGTTTAGGAAGATGGTGATGGGTGTAGACTAAGAATCTAGGTTAGGATTTAAGATTTAATCAGACTAAATCAAGGATTAGGGATTTTAATTAAATAAGATTTAATTTAATATGAGATTAGGATATGCTTAGGATTTAATTAAATCATGGGTTAAGGGGATTTGAAGGAAATGATTATTTAAATATGAGGGGTAAAGGGGTCACATGTATTTAATATGAATTAAATACATTAAGTGGGATATATTTAAATAAAATTTAAATACATTTTAGAAAGAAAAGGATAATGAACCCATTTAATTAAATAAATCCAATTAAATAGGTAGATGAAAGGGATTAATATAATTATTTAACTAAAATCAATTATATGGCTAAGGGTGTTGATTAAATAAGATTTAATTAACTATACAGATATATTAATTAAATAAGATTTATTTAATATGGTTACATGACAATTTTAAATGTCTACATTTTTTACCTCTTTGATGCAGTGTCTGAAATGGCATCGCGTCAAAGAAAGAAAATAAGATGCCCCAGAGAGAAGCGGAGGTCTAAGAGTCATATCAAAGCAACGATGATGGAAGGATGTTCCCCTTTAAGAAAATAACAGAAAATTTTTTTGGGGGGAATTATTCTCGAAATGACCTAAATGCATAATAATGGTAGGATAGTGAAATGCAACATGATGGGGAGATAAAGAGCCTCAAATGCAAAATGCAAAATGAAACCTATAATTCAATTAATGAAATACAAAATAGATTTTTGGAGATCTTATTGTGTTGATGTGGTGAGAATACCCTAGTTTGATTTTACAAAAGGAGGTATGCACCATGTGCTACAAATCACGGATGAAAAGGCTCCTTTGTGTGGACTAGACCCACAAATAGACAAGAAGATTTAGGAACATGTATGCAAATTATCAATATGATGTAACCAATGTGGTGAAAAAATTAAGGAGATCCTAATACACCCAAGTTCTTGACAGAAACCTGGTGGAAGTTCAAAAGGTCCTGCCCGAGTGAGACACACATAACTATAATTGAGTAACTAAAACAAATGCACTAAATTACAATAGAAAGATCATTCTGCAAACAAAAAAATGTAGCAATATACACCTGTCAAAATATACCAAGATATGGAAGATCAAGGAAATTATGAGTAGGTTCTATTGAAACATAAAAGATAAAATCAATTAAAAGACTTTATGACCAAACTGTCATTCAGTCCACATGTTCTTGCCATGAACAAGATAGGGAGATTGGAGAAATAGATGTGAAGAGAATAATAGCTCAAAAATTTGGTCTCGATGCTAATTTGTGTAACCTTATGCAATCACTATGTCTAGAAAAGTTTCAGTGCAATCAGGTAAAGCTCAGTGCAATGGAGTTAAGCTCAGTGTAATGGGATCAAAAGAAGGGTGGGTTCTAGCATGGGATGTACCTTTTCATAAATGGGGTGGAAAGGGATACGCAACTGGAATAAGAAAATAAACTCGGTAGGATTCCCGCACAAATAGGGAATGTGGGGGTGTTATTATGAAATGGGATGGAGGGAAAATGAAATACAATGAAAAGTGTGTAGGCTAGTCTAAATAGATGGTGGATCTGATTACACACGGTGCCTGAAATTGGTTTTTACCATGGTACTTATCCACTGCACCATCAAAGTAGTTTTTACAAATGGACGAACTTGTTTCTCTTTACTTTTTTGAGTTTTTGATTTTTTTTGACATATTTTTCCTTTTTTGGTATATTATCAAGGCGCCTATTTGCTAGGTTTTCACCAGGATAATAATTTTTTTAGGACTTTTTCTTCTTTTTTGGATTTTTTCTCAGGACTATTTTATACTATTTTTTAGTTTTTTTATTGATTTTTTTTTTTGGGGGGGGATTTTTACTGACTTTTCTGTTGTCTAGAAGAACTATTGATGCACTATGCATAGAAGCGCTTGAGGTGCATGATATTTATATGATCGGGGATAGGATCTCCCTCTGGTATCTCTATCTTATATGATCCATGTCCAAATTTAGTTGTACCCACAAATGGTCCCAACCTATTTGGCTCAAACTTTCCTTTCTTGTCACAGTTCTGGAGATTCTTCATGTTATGCTACAAGACAAGATCACCAACTTCAAACTCATAGGATTTGATCTTTTTTTTGAAATGTAAGCATAGGATATTTTGATAGACATGGAGATGGTTCAAGGCATTAAGGAATCTCTCATCAAGGAGTTCAAGCTCTTGTAAGAGAGAAACTCGTTATTCTTCTTCAAACATCAGATTCTTCAGGGAGATTCTGAGGGAAGGGAACTCAATTTCAATGGGAAGGACAACCTTAGTACCAAAAATAAGGGAAAATAGAGTTTCTCTAGTGGGGGTATGAATGGAAATGTGATAGGCCCAGACGGTAGGATTTAACCAAAGGTGTCAGGCATGGCCAACATCATCGACTATTTTCTTTAGGATTTTCAGGATGGTTTTGTTCGTAGCCTCTAACTTGACCATTACCTTGTGGGATGTACTTGAAGGAATAGTGTTGGGTAATACCAAACTTCTTACATAGTTTTGTGAAATCTTTGTTTTTGAAAGGGATCACATTATTAGTGATAATGTCTCGAGGAATTCCACAATGACAGATAAGGTAGTTCAAAATAAACTTTGAAATTGGTTTTCCAGTGGTATAAGTAAGAGGGATGGATTCAACCCATTTTGTGAAGTATTTTGTGGAAGGAATAATATACTTGTGCCCATTGGAGGAATTTAAGAATATCTGGCCAACAAGGTCAAGTCCCCAATGGGAAAAGGGCCAAGGTGTAATGGTAAGCTTAAGCGATTGGGATGGGGTGTGTATCAAATCACCATGGCATTGAAAAGGTACACACTTTTTCACATAGTGGTAAGCATCTGTCTCCATGGTCAACCAATAGTACCCTATGTATAATAGCTTATTTTCCAAAGTGGATCCACTAGAATGGGCTCCACAAATCCCTTGATGTACCTCCTCTAAGGATGTTTGTGCTTTGTCTAAATTTAGACACCTAAGAAGGGTTTCGTTGAAGTGTTTCTCAAAGAGGGTATAACCAAGGATTTTATAATGTCAGGTTCAGTGAATGAAGGTCTTGCGTTGATTTTGTGTGAGGGTAAGCGGAGTGGTTCCATCCTTAAGGTAGGAATAAACTTCTTGGTACCAAGGAGAATTGGGATCAATAATTTCACATACAATCTTGGTCTTTGGTTGGTCATAGGCAGGGACTATAAGATTTTGAACAAGAAACTCACATCGTGAACTATGTTTAGGCATATATATCAGAGATCCAATGGTAGCCATGGCATCAACTGCTTTGGTGTTTTTTATTTGAATCTATTGGAAGAAAATATTTGTGAAATGTTTTTTCATATCATCAACCATTCGATGGTAAGTGAGTATCTTTTCATCCTTTTTTTGGTATTCATCATTAACTTGCTTGATAACTAACTGAGAGTCACCAAGGACAAGCAAGTTACAAATTTTCCACATGACAACTTGGTGAAGTCTTGTCACCAAAGCTTCATATTATGCAATGTTTTTAGTACATGTGAATTGAAATTTGTAAGATTTAGGGATGAGATCCCCTTGAGGTGTGATGAAAAAAATTCCTTCCCCTAATCCTTTCTATTTAAAAGACCCACCAAAATAGAGTTTCCATTGTATGCTTGGAGTGTCAATCAGAATAGATTCATTTGGAAAATCTATAATGATAGGATGATCCCCTTGAATAACAAATTTGGCTAGTTGATCTGAAATCACTTGTCCCTTACTAGCATTTTGGTCTACATAGACAATGTCAAATTCACTGAGAATCATGACCCATTTAGCAGTGCATCTAGTAAGGGCAGGTTTAGACAACAAATACTTTAATGGATCAATATTTGCAACAAGCCATATCTTATGATTAAGCATATAGTGGTACAACTTCTTTGTACAAAAGACAAAAATGAAATAAGATTTTTCAATAAGTGGGTAATTCAATTCATATGCCGTGAGAGTTTTGCTGAGATAATAAATTGCTCTCTCTTTTCTATTGTCATCTAGTTGTGCTAAAAGAGCACCTAGTGCAAATTTAGTAGTTGATATGTACAAAATCAGAGGTCGGCCTAGAATAAGTAGTACTAGCACCAAAAAATTAGCCATATATCCTTTCAGTCACTCAAATGCTTTCTGACATAGGCAATCCCATTGAAACTTGATATTTTTGTGTAGTAAGTTAGAAAAGGCATGCACTTTATTGGCTAGCTGTGACATGAATCTCCCAATAGATTGAAGTTTTCCTTGTAGACTATGTAGTTGTTTTAATGTTTTGGGAGGTGATATTTCTAGGATGACCTCTACTTTATTTGGGTATGCTTTTATGCCTCTGCAAGACACAATATAGCCTAACAATTTGCCAAAATGAACTACAAAGACACATTTCTTGGGATTGAGTTGAATCTTGTACTTCTCCGATATTTCAAATTTGGTTGAGGATAATAATGTGTGATTCATGTGTCTTGGATTTTCCCAGAAGGTCATCTACATAATCTTCCATAATAATATATAGGAGGTCATGAAAGATTATGGTCAAAAGGCATGACCTGATAACAGAACGTACTCCAAGGATATGTGAATGTAGTCTTGTGTTGATCATCTGGTGCTATCCTAATTTGATTATACCTAGAGAATCCATCCATGAGGGACAACATCTCATGTCCAACAGTTAGAATCACTATGATATCAATACTTGGTAGCATAAAATCATCCTTAGTATATGCTAAGTTCAAATCTCTAAAATTTTCAGAAATCTAGTTGCCCCCATCAGGTTTACCTACTGGTATAATGTTAGAGACCCATTCAGGATCATCAATAGGTCTGATGATTTCAGAATCGAGCTTTTTTTGGAGCTCAACTTTGACTAACAAAGCAACTTGTGGATGCATCTTGCATAAATTCTTCTTAACAGGACTCACCTTTGGATCAACTACAAGATGATGTACTACTAAATTTGTATCCAGTCTGGGCATATCTTTTTTAAGTCTAGGAAAAATTGATCTGTTTATTTTCTAGGAACTCAGTCATATCAGGTCTTTCTTGATCATTGAGTGAGGCTGCTATATATGTAACCTTTAAATTTTATTCTGTACCAAGATTGATTGTTATTGTGTCTTCTATCAGGGTGGAGGATCTTCTAGCTGTAAAGATATAAATATAAGGCCAACTTCTCCCTCGTCTAGCGCCTCAGAAAGGTTTTCACTAGAGGACACATCCTTTATTTTATCTTTTTCTCCATCTAGAGGTGCCTACAAGAGGTTTTCACCAGGGGACATTTTATTATCTTTTTTTTTTTTTTTTTTTTCATTTTTGTGACTAAGAGTGTTTACCTGGCTACCGAAGTAGGCTTTCTCATTGTAGTAGATTTGATTCTCATTCTCTCAGAGATTCTTAATTTAAAAGAGTGCTAACACTGCCTCATTTGAATTGCATATGTCCAAGGATTATAGTGAATCTTACTGATCCCAATCGATTAGTTCAGGGGTTCTATAGGGGAATGATAGGGGATGAAAGGTCAGCTTCTGTGATGGTGAGGACACATGTGTAGTCATCAAGGTCATCTTCAATGTATTGGAAAGGTACTTCAAATAATTATTCTTCAGTGTCTGAATTAGATTCAACTAAGAAATATTCCTTAGAGAAGTCCATCTTAGTTTCTAAGGAACCCAATCCTTTACCATGAGGATAACCTTTTGTTGCAATGAGTGTCTTTCTTCCTTTTTCTTTTTCTCCAAGACCAGTACCATGATATCTATGCTTTCAACAATGGGAGTGGCTTTTATATACTTGTGTTTAGGGAAGGTTATTGTTTTCTCTTATTATTCCTTTTAAAGACAATCTAGAACATTAGATTCCATGTGTTCATCTGATAAAGATCCCTAGTGTTCAAAAGTAATTTTTCTTTGTATTTTATGATATCCTTTCCTCCTGAGGGAGTTAATTGGGAAGGTTTATTGTAAGATTTTGGAGACAAGGGTAAATTTCCAATGCACATTGCTCTTTCAAAATTATAATCCCCCATGCCTTGATCTGTGAATCTCATTTTCTTTTTTGACTCAGGAACGTTTTCTTCAATGAATTTATTATTTCCTTTGTATTGATCTGAGGGGATTTCTAATGTCTCCTCTGTGCATTTATAGGAAGATTGTTGAATTACAGGCACGGTAGGATTCTACTTTTCAATAGGTCAGCCAAATTCATTCAAAGGAAAATAATTTAATTGTTTACTCATTAATATTTTGCAATATTGAAAGGGCTCTAGATCTCTAGGAATATTTATTTCTCTGCCATGATGTGGGAATTTCAAACATTGATGATATGTAGAAGGTACACCTTTGATAGCATGTATCCATGGTTGTCCCAATAGTATGTTGCATAGTAGATCAAGGTTAAGCACATGACAAATTGTTTCAATTAGAGTTGGGCCCACTTGCAGAGGGAGTGTTATCAAACCTTTTCTCTCCCATTCTCTATCATCATAGTCCTTTATTGTGATTCTTTTATTTACATCGAGAAGGTCTTTAGAAAGATCAATGTTTCAGATCATTTTTAATGTATACAAATTGAGACCAGATCCAACATCTATAAGGACTCATTTGATTTTAGTGGAGTGAACTTTGGATTCAATATGGAGTGATTTATTATGATGGAGGTTTGGGCCATGACAACCTTTATCAGTAAAGACTAAATTCTCTTGTGCGGCTAAATTTCCAGTCATAGCTTGGAACTAGGAAGCGTTAATGTTTTCAAGAACATGTGACTCATTAAGGGAATTTTCAAGGACTTCTTTATGGATGGGAGATGTTTGAAGAAGCTTGAGGATAGATATATGTGCAGGTGTCTTTCGTACTAAGCCAACAAATCATAGTGTGAAGTAGGCTGAGTGGTTGTGGATGGTGTGGCTAGTGGATTTGTAGAGGTTGAGGGATTATTAGCAGTCTAAAAAGTGACTCATTATCTTCAGGTGGTAGCATTGCAATTTGCACCTTTGAGTTTCAGAGTGTTTACATGGTTTTTAGATTCTTGAATACACCCACAGAGTGCATCAAAACCAAATACATCATTCTCTTCTAGACTTCCACATGTTCGATCGTCATCTGTGATTCTATTTGTAGAATAATCATATGGAATGGTATTGGATGTATTTTTTTGATTGTGTTTCTGAAAAGGATCAATATATACTTCTAGATTCATATTTGATGATGATGGATGTTGTCCTTCAACCTCAATTTTTCCATCTTCTATAAGGTCTTGGATAAAGTGTCTCAGTTTCATGCATTTCTTGGTATCGTGCCCTTTGATGCGATAGTAATCACAATATTCATTATCTTTATACCAAGTGGGTTTGGGTTGATTTTCATCAACGAACGCATATTAGGATATATCATCATCCCTTGTTCTAATAATTGTTAAAATGCCACATTAAGTGACTTTGTAAGAGAGGTGAATTGTTGCCATTGTCTACTGTTGTTATTCTTGTTGATTTTTTTGTACATTATATTTTGTCATTAGTATATGCAAGGAAAAACATGATCTACACCATTAGTTTACACTACACTGAGAAATAGGGCACAACACTACTCGACGCCAAAGTTACCAATATTGCCAAGTACAAAGCATCCTAAAAAGCACTATTCAGTGTTACCCGATGATAAAAGGACAAGGAAACTCGACGAATAACCAAAAATCTAACCCAAGAAAAATAATCAAAGAGATGAACCTAATAGATGAAGGGAGCCTAACAATTAGTTCAATGAAGGAACACCGATAGACTTTCAATTCACACCGACGATCAAGAACCGATAGTCAGTTACATCCCACAAAAAGTGGATTCCACGTCAGATAAATCACTAAAGTTTTATATTTAGCTTCTTGATTTGTTTTAAATCCATTATGTGCAGAGAAATAAATGTAATTGTTATTGTTTTTATCAGTATCACTTGTTTTAAAACATGCAAACTAAAGGATCAAGGTCAAGTTGTATACTTTCGATCAAGAGTTAACATTGTAATGTGTGATTCTAGAATAGGTCAAATAATTGTATAAATAGATGCTCAATCAATTGTGAACATGTTTTTCAATGATGATTGTAGCCATGGAGAGCATCTAAGGATCAGACAGGAGAATTCATGCAACAACATAGACAAAGATCAAATCAGTTGTCAAGAACAGAACACAGGCTACCGATGAGCAGGAAAAGGTATTAATCAATCACTATAGGTGTTATTCATATTTTGTGAGCTTTAAAGGATCTGTAATCAGAAATTATATATTGCATACTATCAAACATATTGTACACATTCTAACAAGTGGGGTACACTTAAGAAATCCTTTCAAGGAAGGTGGACTTAACAGTCCTATTGTAAATCTCTTAATCGAGTGCACACTTCATTATTGTTGTTAAAAGCTCTTAATAGAGTAGATCCTAACAAGTCTCTACATTAATACTCCTAATAGGGTAGATCATCAAAAGTGATCAATTGTTAGCCTTTACCAACTCCCTTCCATTTTGCAGATAGTGAAGTTTTGTGGGTTCCATCGCCACCACATTTTTTACTTCCTAATAGGAGTTTTCTGCGATATCATATCTTGTGTTATGTGTCTATTACTTTCATGAATGTTTCATACAATTAAGTTTATGAATTAATACTACATGCATAAGAAAGAACATCAGAAATGGTCGGTAATACAGTAAAGAATGTTTACTAGTGATGAAAGGTGAAAATTTGTTAAAAGTTTTAGAGGTACTGATTCACCCCTCCCCTCTCAGTACTACTTCCCATTAATCCCAAAAATTGGTATCAGAGCTAAGTCTCTTCATGGAAAGCTTAAAGTCTTAAGAGAAAAGATCATACAATGGAGAAGTACAAACTTGATAAAAAATATTGAGAATAAAAATCTTGAAATATAGATGTTCTATGAACAGTATAAAGAAGCTAGAATCGGTATGAGATAGCTGCTAGATGAAAGAAAGAATATGTCTTCTCGCTATAATGAGATAGATTATCTTGAGGAAGAGATTCCAAATTTCTTTGAGTCTTTAGGATAAAATACAAGCAAGGCATTAGATACATCAAAGAAAGCATCACAAGCATAACTGAGATAAATCTACATCTGGCTGGACAAGTCAAATCTCTGCAAATTAGTCAAGAGACACAGATGGTAAGATTGATTGATGTAATGAAAAAGCAAGGAAAGTTGAACAAGAAAGAACTCTAGCTATTAATGATAGGAGAAAGATCACATACAAGCTACAAGAAAAGGAGTCTGAGATACAAAGACTTATAGAGAATCACCATAAGGTAACTAATCAAATTATTCTTATGAGTCAAGAAGCAAATAGAATGAATGTGGAACTCATTGAAAGAATACAGATTATCGGTGAACTAAGAGAAGAGAATTAAAAAATAAATCATGAGTCTAGAATTCTGCAACAACATAATGATATGATTAAGAGAGCTTAAGAGAGTACCAAAAGGATGGATGAATTCTTGAATGCACAAAGAGGACCCAACACCAATACTAGACTAGGGTACACAAAGCATGGAGAGTCATCAAATGAAGCTGATCCAAAAGATCCCTACACCAATCCTAGACCAAGAAAGCTGACATGTAATCACTATGGAAAGAAAGGCCACACCTCAAATGTCTACAGGAGAAAAGAAAAAGTTATTCCTAAATCCACATTTACATTCATTGGATATTGTTATATTTGCAGCAAGAAAGGACATAAAGATAATGAATGTAAATCAAAGGTGAAAGAGCCAAATAAGGAAACCTATATGGACAAGTATTGTCCCACCTACAAAATGCATGGGCATACAACTCTTGAATGCACGATGAAGAAAATTGAAGCATGGAAACCCAAAAATGAAGAAAATGGATATAAACCGAGAAGGCTCGGTAATTCATATGTTTGGAACTACAATACATGGATAAACTACATAGCATGTGGTAGATATGGTCACATTGGTGCAAACTGCATGAGACTATGGACTAAAAGGTCTAGAGGCTGGACCAACCTAGGAATGGCATGTTTGCACTGTCATAAGGTTGGACATCTAAAGAAAGACTGCAGAGACTAAATAACATAAACCACCACTTTTGCAAATGGTAACACTATTGAAGACATCAAGAAAATGAGAAAGAAAATGTGGAGGAAAGCTTCAACCATTGAGGAAGTTAGACCAAGAAATGTAGTAGGTGACACCTCATCCCATGGATCTGGTGACATCACCACCCCCACCTAAAGATGAAAAAGTAAGTAAGGATCTGCACAACACCAAGTCATATTTTGCATCAGTTCCATTATATAATTAATAGATAGTCAAAATCTGCATGAAAAAAGATGCATATTATGTTACTTGTTACAATTATGAGAAATCAACCCCATCGGTAAACACATACCAAAAATCATTGGTGAATATAAAGGATGAGTTGTTTACACTTACCGAGAATTGTCGGTCAACACATAAAATGGCTAAGTTGCTAATGTAACCCGACACCCGTCGGTAAGGAAGAAAAGTTATAAAGTTGTCATGACACAACACTGATATCCATTGGTATAAGCAACAATCTTAACAGCTATCTTGAGCATCGTGTCAACACCTAGAATGTTATATGAAGAGTCTTCTCGACAAACTCTATCTTCATGACCTAACGAGTTGTTGAGCATTTATGACAGACTTAGGGAAAATGTCTATAAATACTCGATGAGAGCACTTCATTTTGCACACACGGTTTGAGAAAAAAGAGCATAGCAAAAATAGAGCAAAAAGAGATCAGATAGCAGAGCAAACTCAAATCGATCCAACGCACTCCAAACAGATCACTCACCAACCACACAGATTGAAGTAAGTACCGCAAATACTGAAGAACTCTGTTATCATTTATGAAAAAGCCCTAAATTTGAAATATGATGGAAACCACTTTAAGAACCATAAAGATTAAGAATGATAAGAAGAATGTCATCAAGTTGATAAAGAACATCACTTGTGTGGAACCCAAGTACAAGATATGCCTAGATATTGCATCGCAACCCGATGATTCTGGCACATTTTCAAAAATTCCATCTAGGGTTTTGCTAATAGAGGATGTAAGGTCCTACGTTCACTGCAAGATCACTGAAATAGGTGATCTAGAGATAGACCAAGCTTACAATAAGCTATGTGATGACCAAGGAAACCTGAAAGAAGAACACAAGTATATGCAAGTTAAAGGGATAACCAATGCCCTATATTTCCTGAGGGTTTTCAAAATTGGTTGGATTAGGTTAGTTTTGAGCATAATGCATGACCAGAAGTTGTGGTTATATGAACCTAAGAAAATCACAAAGGATGTGTTACATGCTATAACTAGTTACCCGATAACCGAAAAGCCTAAGGCACACAAGCATCCCTCTTAGCCAGAAGTTGAAAAACTCACAAATCTTTTGTGGGATAATAGAGGTCTGAAGGTTTGGTGCATGTGTAATTGGTTACAAGATATTCCAAGCAAGCAAGATTAACAACATTGCATCAACAACAGTAAGCACAACCTATAAAATTTTCACAAAGGGAATATAGATGGATCTATGTGAGATCCTATGGAAGAAACTTGATGAGACTATGACAATAATCAGGTCTGCAAAGACTAACACATGTAAGTTTGGTTCACTCATCATGTGTATATTATTTTACTTTCAATAATACTTTACTTCAGTAGGAAAAGTAAAATGGGATACTACAAAACCAGTCACATTGCAGATTAGTGAACTTATCAAGTCACTAGGAGATAACTTTGATTCAGTAATGACTGAATACTTCCTTGACTTCACTAAAAAGATGATGGAAAGAGTGAGAATCCCTAAACAATTGATTGAGAAACATAAGGATGAAATATGTTTTATGGTAGACACAGATTTTACTCACATTAAACCAGTTGTACCATGGATAGATTGGTTAGAACCTCTTGACTATGATATTAACATAGATCAACCAACCAATACAATTGATGCATTGATAAATGAGCCAATTGATAGTAAACAACCAAGATTTGGAACTTATGAAGAGGCTAAGTCTAAGATAAAAATAGGCCTAGTCATCAAGAAGACTGTCAACAAGAAGAACAAAATGGTAAAGAATCTTGAAAAGATTTTGTCGGTCAATGAGGAGTACAAAGAAAAAATAGAGGAAACTGAGGAACAGGGTACCATCGGTACAGAGGAAGATAAACAACACCTACAAAAAGGAGGAAAAGAATGGTCAGGACCAAAGCTGACATTGAAAATTCCAAAGAGGATGAGCCTGAAGTAAATAAGAAACATTTTCTCACTAGAACAATTAATGAAATTACTGAGTCAATTGCTACTACCGGTATAGTGACTGATAGGAAAATTAGATAGTGGGATAAATTGAAGCCAGAGGACCAACATAAGATACAAGATGCAATAATTAGGACAATGGTAAAATTTAAATATGTACCAGTAGAATTTATAAGCTAGATACCCAAAGAATTGGGTGATAGAATTTTACAACAATGGTCATATGCTCTCCACATAGAAAAGGAAGCAAGGGAGAGGGTACTTGTCACACTCATGCCTCCCGAATCAAAGATGGAAGAAATCAAGGAAATAATGAAAAAGAACTCAAGCAAATTTGTAGCAAAGATTAGAGCATACAAAGTGCTAGAAGATAAGTTTATAGAGCTAGACAACATGACCAAGGCCAAATGGAGACAACTCCTAGATCTACTTGCAGAGTCAACAAGTTGTGAGAATCAATTACTTCTCACCGACACACCTCATGTAGAGGAGGAGAAAGAAAGTCCTAAACACATTACTTTGGATAATGTAGATAATGTTGAGCCAATTGACTTAGACAAAGTCATGGATGATTTTGACATTCAAGACATCACTCAGTATGATTCATATAAAGATCCATAGAAAGAAGATGATGTCATTTTCATATCTCTTAAGGATCAAAACAAGAAACAACAATTGGAGACCCAAGGAAACAAAGACAGGGATTTTGCTAATGAAATATGGCCGGACACTTCAATTATTGACATCATAGTATTGGACCTTGTAGATCAACTACAAAAAGATGAAGATGTCACTACTCAACAGGATCAAACCGATGAGCAAGTCACACTTCTAGATGCAACATAAGTATGCATGTAGAATAACCTGCCAGTATTGATGAAGGAAAAAATCTGCTAGAAGGAAATGAAGAGTCAAATACAGTAGATTCAAGCATACACAAGGAAAAGGGTGATGCAGAGACAAAGGACACCACAGATGAAACAAAGGATACAACTATAGAACAAGCTACAACTGATGATCAGAAAGACAAGTCTACTGATCAAAATAAAGAAGAGGATAAACAAGTAGAAGAGGACAAGCAGAAGAAAAAGGTGAAGAGGAAAAGATAGATGACCAAGAGAAGAAAAAAGAAGAGAAATCTATAGAAACCCCAAGCTTGATGGAGAGAAGTCTTCACCAAACCGACAGGTGAACCCCAAGAAGAAAACACAAGAAGCTTCTTAAAAAATCCTTTACTAAGCACCTCAGAGAAAACAAATGAACTAGCAATGGTAGTTCATACATCTGCTTCTACACAAATCTCAAGGAGGAAGAAGAGAAAGAATAAGAATCCAGTCACTCTGGATGAAATTATTGAGATTCCAGTTTGTGATCCTAGGACATTGGATCCAACTGAATTGACAAAGTATGCAAAACTTTGTGAAAGGAAATCCATGTAGGACAAGTTGAGAAAATCCACCAAGGAATCAAAGGTACTTGAAGTTGCATGATGTATACTTCAACAAATTGTACCTGATATAGACGTTGATCAAACAACCCCCATGCTTGATCAATTAGTGGTTCTCAGTGCTGCAATCACATCTTTGAACATAGATGTTGAGAAGGCTATGGAATCTAGACTTGAAAAGAATTATTAATTCAAGTTAGCCGAGAAGATAAGCCAAGAAGTGGCATTAAAAAAGGTTAAGCTTTCTGAACTGGTTAGCACAGTAGACCCAATTATCTCAGAAGCTATAACCTTGATACATAAATTATGCACGTTAGATCAACTCACCAAGGAGTATACCAACAAGATAGCACAGATAGATGCTTATCTTCAAACAAGTGCACAGAGTCTCACAAATAGTGGAGAGGCAATCAAATTGCACAATGAGCAGCTCAAGAAAGCTCAAAAGATGAGACAATACATTCAAATTGCAAATCCAAAGTTTAGAGATGAGGTAAATGAGCTTCAAGCTCATCTCTTACTGACACTCTCATTACTACAAAATCATATGACAGAGGTAAGACCACTTATTGCCACCCTAGAAATGTCTATCCTAGTCAACATTTATGATATGCATACCCAGATTGAGCTAGATCACATGGCACTAGAAATCCTCAAAGAAAAGTGAGAGAAAATTCTCGAAGATATCAAGAACACCCACTCCCACATTCTTGACACATTGTAAGTTACACATTTTTGTCACATTTTGACAACTTATAAGTTGTACATTTTTGTCATGAGTATCAAATAAAGGGTGAAATGATATGTACATTCAATCAGTTAAAGGGGAAATGAAAGGAAGAAATGATTTGTACACTCAGTCATTTGAAAGAGGAGAGAATAGAAAAATGGAATGTATAGTACAAAGGCAAGTATACATGTACATATATACTTATACTATACCGATGCATATAGTTAGGGGGAGTCATATAAATGACAAGGATATATACATGGTTTACATACTAAACACTTTGGTATTATGCACATATCAGTTTTTGATACTAATGTCAAAGGGGGAGATTGAAGACATTATATTTTTCCATTAGTATATGCAAGGAAAAACATGATCTACACCATCGGTTTACACTACACCAACAGACAGGGCACAACACTACCCGACGCCAAGGTTACCGATACTGCCAAGTAAAAAACATCCTGAAAAACACTATTCAATGTTACCCGATGACAAAAAGGACAAGGGAACCCGATGAGTAACCAACAGTGTAACCTGATAAAACCATCAAAGAGAGGAACCCGATATATGAAGGGAACCTGACAATTAGTTCAATGAAGGAACACCAATAAACTCTTAGTTCACACCAAGGATCAAGAACCAACAATCAATTACATCCCACAAAAAGTGGATCTGACTTTCTACGTCAGATAAATCACTGAAGTTTTATATTTAGCTTCTTGATTTGTTTTAAATCCATTATGTGCGGAGAAAGAAATGTAATTGTTATTGTTTTTATTAGTATAATTATTTTAAAACATGCAAACTAAAGGATCAAGGTCAAGTTGTATACCTTGGATCAAGAGTTAATATTGTAATGCGTGATTCTAGAATAGGTCAAATACTTGTATAAATAGATTCTCAATCAATTGTGAACATGTTTTTCAATGGTGATTGTAGCCACAGAGAGCATCTAAGGATCAGATAAGAGAATTCATGCAACAACACAGACAAAGATCAAATCAGTTGTCAAGAACAGAACACAGGCTACCGACGAGCGGGAAAAGGTATTAATCAATCACTATAGGTGATATTCATATTATGTGAGCTTTAAAGGATCTGTAATCAGAAAATATAGATTTCATACTATTAGGTGAAACATATTTTACACATTCTAACAAGCAGGGTACACTTAAGAAATCCTTTCAAGGAAGGTGGACTTAATAGTCCTATTGTAAATCTCTTAACTGAGTGCACACTTCATTACTGTTGTTAAAATCTCTTAACATAGTAGATCCTAACATGTCTCTACATTAATACTCCTAACATGGTAGATCATCATAAGTGATCAATTGTAAGCCTTTACTAGCTCCCTTCCATTCTATAGATAGTGAAGTTTTGTGGGTGCCATCCCCACCGTGATTTTTACTTTCTAACAGGAGTCTTCTATGATATCATATCTTGTGGTATGTGTCTATTACTTTCATGAATGTTTCTATGAATTTTGCATAAAATTAAGTTTATGAATTAGTACTACATGCATAAGAAAGAACATCAGAAATGGTTGGTAATATAGTAAAGAATATTTACTAATGACGAAAGGTGAAAAGTGTTAAAGGTTTTAGAGGTACTGATTCATCCCTCCCCTCTTAGTACTACTTCCCATTAATCCTAATAGTTGGTGTGATTATTATTTTGAGGAAATAGATAGGACTGATTATGAGGTTGTTGTTGAGATTGTTGATGTGATGAATTGTTCTAATTATTGTTGTTGTTATGATTGTTGTGATTATTCTGATTGCTCTGACTAGATGCCTAGACATTTTGGACGTATTTGGTATCTTTCACTCCATCATTGATGACCCATTTGTTCTTACTCCAAAATTTTGGTTTTTCATTGTTAGAGGAAGGGGTATAATTTTTAATGACACCTTTTTGCAAAATTCTGTCTTCAATATTCTTCCCTTTCTTAATAAGTGATTAAAAAGTATCGGGAGAAGCCATTTTCACTTGGAATGACATTTTGGATACAAAATTTCTAGTGAAGATGTCGATCAAATTATTATCAGATATTTTCCAAGGAATATGATTTGCAATGTGTCTCCATCTTTGTAAAAAGTTGGCAATAATTTCTCCGTTCCTTTGCTTGGTATTACACAAATCACTCAATGAAACTTGTTGTTTGATGTTGTAAGAATATTGTGCAACAAATTTCTCTATGAGGTCAAAGAAGGTAGATATGGATCTATGAGGGAGGGCCATGAACCACTCCAAAGAAGGACCACCAAGACTCCTAGAGAAGAGTCTCTTTAGATAATTATCATTGTAGGCGACCTCTTGGCATGCAATATGAAATTATTGCATATGTTGGACTAGACATGTTTCCCCTTTATATTTCTCAAATTTAAGGATCTCAAACTTTGAAGGGAATGGTTGCATGGTGATGGACTTGTCGAATGGATAAGGATATATCTCATTAAAGGAGAGTTCTTTCTTCCCTCTATTTTGTAGTCTATAACCAAGATTCTTAATCTCATTGACTTGTTGGGATAAATCAAGAGCATTATTATGAGTGATCGATGGTGTAAAAGATTGTCCCCTCCAAATTATGAGGCTGAAAATCCTATTGATTTCATACAAACTATAGGGGGAGTTGTATAATGATAAGCTCAGGATGTTTGTTGAGTGGATGCCTTCATTGTAGATGACGGGAATGTAAATTGTGTTGATGAAACTATCTATGTAGATAATGGGATGGGAGTATGCCCTATGTTGAAAAAATTATCACCAGTACTAGTAGAGGTGTTCATGGTGATATGAGTACTATTATGCAAGGTCATGTTGGGAAAAACACTAAGGATCTATTGAATTTGTTCCCCTGTCAATTGAAATGTTGGTTGAGAGGTTGATGTGCGGATTGATGTAGAAGGTCCACTAGAAGTGGAATTTCCTTTTCCTGGGATGATGTTGTATTAGAGGTTGAGGAAGTGGTCGTGTTTGTAGTAATTTTAGCCTTGATGATATTTCTAACAAGGAAAGATTCATCAAAGTCGGCAAGTACTATGACACCATTCTTGATAAGGTTTAGAAAAATATCTCCACTATTCTGATTAATAGCCTTCTCAACCATCTCTAAACTATATGGATCACTAAGGAAATAATTCACCTGAGTATTTCTTTCATCTTGATCTACTAATTCATTTTCTTTAGGGACATGGGTGATGTTCTTAGCATGTACTTCATGACCTTCAATAAAGGGATGAGAAAAAGGATTTACATAATCAGGGTTGGTATTTTCTTGCATGCACCTCATATTTTTAGCTTGGGATTGAGTGACTACCATGCAATGGTGATCTCCAAAATATGAAATATGAAAGATCAAAGATCAAAGATCAAAGATGAAGTTTTGAATATTTTATGATGATGAAGGATGAACTAAGGAGCAAGAACTTGGACTTGATTTGATTTTGATTTTTGATCGTGATTGATTAGATTGGATTAATTTGATTGAATCTTATTTTATTGAGATTGATTGAATTGGATTGGATTAGATTTAAAGGTTTTGAGATAAAAACCTAGGTGAGACAAGATCTTATGATGGTGCAAGCACAAATGATTGATTTGGATGATATCTTCTTCTACTTGGAGATAGACTTATGATCCCAAGAAAAATAGGATAGGAAAAGGAATTAATTACCTCAGATAGACTAATGTTCTACAAGTAATCATTTGATTAAATATGTTTTCTATAAGTTAAGTTCTATGCGACACTTTTGATTAAAATATTTCAACCTAGGAAGTATGAAGAAATGAAAGATTGGATTTTCTTTGATTGGTTTTATTATAGTCCAAGGATGATTGATTTTGTTTTCTCCAAGAAGGAATGGTGATCTTGTGATAAAGGGGAGGTGATAAATTAATTCTAGGTTCAAAGGTAAACAATGAGGCTCATTTAGTCATATCTCTCAAAATGGATAAAGGCATGATTGACATGATTTTTGGCCATGACACAGGAAACTTTTTTGTTGAAGATGATAGCGTCAAATTTCTCAAAGTACTTGATTTATTTCTGAATTAATTTGGTTATATGTTGACTCTCCTTGGCTTTTCTATAAAATTATTTCTTCTCTCTATAGACACGAGGAATTGGGATTTTCACTTTCTTATGCTTTCCTGAATCAGTCATGTTCCACAGAGAGAATGTTGGTCAATATGTTCAATGACAAAAACTAGTTTTAGAGCATTCAAG
This sequence comes from Thuja plicata, assembly GCA_018584345.1. Taxonomy (NCBI): domain Eukaryota; kingdom Viridiplantae; phylum Streptophyta; class Pinopsida; order Cupressales; family Cupressaceae; genus Thuja; species Thuja plicata. The sequence continues at coordinate 3,124,845 of MU223296.1, read as the reverse complement.
ACGTGAGAAAAATAATATTCATGTGTCTAAAAATAGTCCACCAATGGACAAAGAAACCTTTTAGGATCCAAGTAGTAGTGACAATGAAGATGATATAAAACAATGTGTCTTTTAGGTATGTATGTTCTTGGTTAATATCAATGAAGATAATCAAGCATAATTCCTAACCTAAGGAATTGACAAAGCATGAAAATCCTCGCTTGTAAACTTAGGCACACTTCAAGAGCTAATCAGAATATGGCCACTTCCAACCACACAATGGGTTAAAAATGTCATATTAGATGAATCCAAATGCTTAGGAAGGCATGATATGACGAGTGTCTTGGGGAGGTTACTATCCTCCTTGCACTTTGATTATCACGCTTTTGAGGGTGAATTGGGTAGCTTCTACACTAAGGTATTTAGTAAGTGAATTCATTTGCGACTATCCCTTGTAGTCTTATAAATAGGATTGAGGCCTATAGCCCTACAAGTACTTAGATAATGTAGTATCACAAGCAAAATTGAGGCCTTATAGCCCTACAATTATCAAGCATAAGAATAAATTCTTAGAATATCTATGTTCTTCGAAACTTTAATCTCAAGGAGACTTTTGATTATATTGGGTTGGAGGAGGCTGGCATAAGGCCTTGTTCCCACTTGAGTCATCCTGGGAGTTTTTTTCCTCAACCAACAGGATCTCTAAAGGTGTACTAAATAAAATGGATTGGCAAATTAGGAGTCTAGATTTCTAGTTTTCCACTAGGGTAAAGAGCATAATCTCCTATCCATGTTGTTTTCTCCCAAGCACATCAAACAAGTTGTTCATTCCCAAGGTTCCTTTCTAAGTAAAATATTAAATGACTATAGGTTTTTTATTGTCTCGTAAATACAAGAGCATACTCCTCTATCACTTAACAAGACATTACAAGTGAACCTTTGTTAAGATTCCTAAGAAATCAATTAACAAAGACACAATATTTATTCGTATCTCCTACGCAACCTGCAAGACACAAAGTGAGTAGTATATTTTTTTTCAAATTCTTCTAGTAATGTCCTACAAGACTAAATATTATTATTTTGAGATTTTTCAAATCTTTGACAAGCGATAAAGGTGACCTGCACAAAGAATTCACTAAAAAATGATTTCATTAGCACAAGATATGAGCTTTTGATATTAAAAAAGAAAGAGTAAATTTGAACATGTGCACCAAATTTTTGAAGTGTAATCTAAATTAATATCTTACAAATCTGAAAAGTGCTCTACATCATCTTTCCAAAACATCTTGAAATTTGAAAATCTGATATGTTTTGCAAAAGTTACAAGCATTTTTGTGAAACTGCCTATTTATGGAGTTGCAAGGTAAAACAGTGCTAAGATAAGCCCTTGGCAGTAATCCCCTGGGTCCCACGTGAACACAGGTAGGAATTTGGGGGCTAAGAATTTAGTAGAGCCCCTGGTCACCCATGACCAGGGGTAAGAGCCCTACAAAAAAGAAGACCACTAATTAAAAATATATATATTAAAACTAAAAAGGTAAATAATAAAAACTATGTTAAAAACTAGGTTAAATATTATATATAAATACTATGTTAAAAAAAACTAAGTTTTAAAAAACTTTTTTTTTAAAGTGTGTTGTTAAAAAAATGGGGGCTAGGGGAGGGGGCGGGAGGGAGGTGTGTGTGCAATGTAGGAGCTGCGGTCACGCTGAAGTTGTGACCTACGCAATGGCTGCGGCTTGCGGCTCATGCAGAGGCCTTGGCCCACGCTGAGGTCTCGGTCCATGTGAGGTAATTTTTTTTATTATTGCTATATTTTAATATTTTATAAGATATATATTATAAACTTATAAATATTATATATTATAATAGATATATTTTAATTTTTTATATTTAAAATAGTAATATATATATATAATGAATATATACACTTACAATATATGAATATATATGTGCTCTTTTTTGAAAAAAAAAACTAAAATCTACTCTCTTTTTTGAAAAGAAATACTTAATAAGGAGATAGGGAGATTGTTTTTCCTCTTTACAACCCTACTGACTATAGACCATATACATAGTGTATATACTTCCTACGAGTAAAGATAAAATGATAGGAAGATATAGAGAAGAATGGATGTGGGAATGGTCCCACCGGGCATGACAAAATGTTGATGAAGAAATATACCTATGAGGAACACACTCAAACATGTCAAGATTAGTGGGTTAGCATTCAAATAAACCAAACATATATAAAGACTTGCACAAAAGACACAAGAAGTTTTCTCCACAACCTCAGATGAGCCAAACAAGTGTACCCGAGCCTTGTTGATTTTATCTTTGAGATTATGTGTGGATATGCTCTCCAAACACAATATATTGATCTCCAAGTGAACAAATAGAAGTTGAAAGGCTTGTAAACTAGTATAAGGAACTAGCTACAGGATTTCAACCAAGATGACGAGAATATGAAAATATTATGGAAATGTAACTATCATACTAACACGATTCCAGATTAAAATAATCTAACGTGCTACAAGATGAGATTATAAAAAATGAAAACTAGCAATTATTTATATATGTTCTAAAATGATAACAATGCACTTTGAAAGAAAACTAGCATAATAACACTACAACAATGAAAGAATGAAAATGCAAAGGAGGAGGCTCTATTTATATATTTTTAGAGGGAGGCCAAGGGGCTTGGATGAGGTGGATCTTATGTGGAGGCCACATAGGATACACATCGAACAACCATAGGACAAAAGAGGTGACTCATGGGATATCTATTGGATAAAGGGATGGTCACATTAGGGTCAAATATGCTCACACATGTGTGAGAAAACTTGTGATAGTGACAGGTCAATGACAAGGTTTGGGGAAAGTGTGTGATGTGAGAAGGCTTAAGTTGATCACACATGTGTGAGAAACTTTAAGGGAAATAGGAAAGGGGAGAAAACCTTTTAAGAGTTGTAAGTTTCTAAAAGGGGAAAGATGCTCACATGTGAGAAGCTTTGAGAGAAGAGAAAAGAGAGACAACTTTGTAAGAGTTGCAAGAGTTGTAAGAGGTCAAGAGTAGAAATTTGGTCACATGTGAGTACCCACTTAAATTAAGCTTTTTAGGAATCACATAGATTAAGTTAATTAATCTAAGATTTAGCCAAAAAGTAGGTTTAGGAAGATGGTGATGGGTGTAGACTAGGAATCTAGGTTAGGATTTAGGATTTAATTAGATTAAATCAAGAATTAGGGATTTTAATTAGATAATATTTAAATAAATAGGGGATTAGGATAGGCTTGGGATTTAAGTAAATCATGCGTTAAGGGGATTCGAAGGAAATGTTTATTTAAATATGAGGGGTAAAAGGGTCACATGTATTTAATCTAAATTAAATACATTAAGTGAGATATATTTAAATAAAATTTAAATACTTTTCAAAAAGAAAATGATAATGAACCCATTTAATTAAATAAATCTAATTAAATAGGTAGATGAAAGGGATTAATATAACTAATTAACTAAAATCAATTATATGGCTAAGGGTGTTATTTAAATAGGATTTAATTAACTAGAAGGAGATATTAATTAAATAAGATTTAATTAATAAGGTTATAGGATGATTTTAGATGTCTACAATAAGATCAAGTTTTTAATGCATTAAGTATGATGAAATGATGGATAAATTGTACATGATATTGTGCAAAGATTAATAGATCAGAGAATCAGTTTGTTATACATTATAGGGCTTCATTGGAACTGTATGGGCATAATTGATACTGTAACCACCCTAATTTGGTCTGCTCTGAACATAGACCCTATTTTCCCTAGGTGTGATCATACCCCTAATTATGTCAAGACAATTCTTCAATTTATTGGCATAGTTCATTTAAATCAAATTTAATCTCCTAAGTGATTTAATCACTAAATTAAATTAATTGCCTTAGCCAATTAAATCAAAACAAATAAAAAACATGGCTAAAGTAATTAATAAAAGGATTTAAATAAATCCTAATTACATTTCCATTTGCAAAAAGGGAAAGTCAAATCCCTAACCAATGGGAGTTAAATCACTTGGATCACCACATGGATCACCAAAGATTCAATCTCCACCTCTCTTCCACTTTCAATCCTAACCTCTCATTCACCAAATTCTTCTATAAATAGAATGAATTTTAAGCTCAATTGGCCCCTAATCTTAGAAGTAAACTTATGCTGCAAGTATTATTAGAAATCTTTATGCATTTTAGCTTAATATCTCATTGCATTGTTATAATATTTCATTTTAGAGCTTAAAATGAACATTTTTTGAGCAATTAGACTAAATTAATTTGAATCTTCCATTCTAAGTTGTATATGTCATTGATAAATACATAATTTGAGGGCAATTATAGCATTATTCACACTCTTCTTAGATAGGAAGCAGTAGGTCAATTTTAGTGATTGATTTGCTTGCTTACTCTTTATTTTCACTAATATAATGACTTATTGAAGTGTTGTGTTGCAGACAACAGGTACATAAATAACACACATTTTTGGCGCCCACCGTGGGGCATCTAGTAAGTGATCCATTTTTTACACGATGCAACGTAGGATGTAGCGTGCGACCCTGTTCTAACAGGATGCAAAAATTTTCAAAATCTTATTCTCAACTACCAAAAGCGATGAAATTGCAAAAATGGGGTGTGATCCTGAAAATACCGGATGCGACATAGGATTTTTGGTAGAAAAAGGAAACAACACGGGATTGATCGGGTGCGATCCTAAATGTGGGAAGTGATTCACAATGAAAATGCCTATAACTACTACCAAAAAGCATAAAACTAGAATTTGAAAATTTAACAAGGTAGGTTTTTGAGTACTTACCAGAGGTGGGTAGTCAGTTGGTCGCTGATATCATCGGCTGAGATTGAAATGATGCTTCTCCATGGGGACCACCATCTTCTCTTCAGAGCTCTCTGAATTACCAAGGATAAAAGTGAAAATGAATGGGTAAAAGGTGAATTTTGAAATATATATTTGTCTTTTGAGTTATTTAGGAGCTCCTGAACTCCTCCTAGATAACTAAACTCATTTTGTTCTCTTTCTAATCAATTGGGAATGAAATCAAACGCACAAACAATGTTTTACACAGCCCAATAAAAAATTAACGATAGTTACCAAAAATACATAATTGCTCCATATGTTCTAAAAAATGATTCACGTGCTTTACACAATCAGTTTCCCGGGTTCTATATCATCACATTGCACATTATTCCTCAAAATCTTGGTCTGACATCATTTTATCAAGCTCAAAAACTCACATTTTAATGTGATTAACTTGGTAAAATTGTGTTTTCTCTTAACACACCTTCGTTTCTCTACTTCCTTTAAGTTGATTCTTTCTCGATTCAATCGATCAATTCAAGTCATATATCATTTTGCAGAGGGATTTATTATTTTTCCTTCAATTTCATTCCTGAGGGGGCATGATCACACTTAAATCAATCAAATTCTTGCTCAAAACAACATTAAAATGACTTCATCATCAAAAGACTAAAGGAATGATAGTTCCTTGACTAAGTCAGGACTGTTGGATTGAAGGCTTTGGTTCTCACAAGCTAGATATCTTATGTCTACTTTTCTTAGATTCTTATTAAGCTCCTAGCACCTTTGTACTAACCTTTGTTTGATCAATTTCGGAGTCGGTATTATCAATTCTCAGACGACAACCAAGTTCAAAATTGGTATCTTTAAGATCTTTACTTATTGGCCTTTGTTCGATCAAGTTCAAAGTCAATACTATCAGTTTTAGTTCAAATCAAGTGCGAGATTGATCTCATCAGACATTTCATTCGATCATGTAGGAAATTCTCAAACTTTCTCAAGTCAACGTCAAAACTTTCTTTAAATCAATGCGATGCTCACACATCTATTCAAAAAGGGGCAAATGTAACAACCCTAATTTGGTGCAAATATTAATAGATCAGACAATCAGTTTGTGATACATTACAGGGCTTCATTGGAACGGTATGGGCATTATTGATATTGTAACCACCCTAATTTGGTCTTCTCTAACCATAGACCCTATTTTTCCCTAGGTGTGATCATACCCATAATTATGTCAAGACAATTCTTAAATTTATTGGCATAATTAATTTAAATCAAATTTAATCTCCTAAGTGATTTAATCACTAAATTACATTAACTGCCTTAGCCAATTAAATCAAAACAATTCAATTCAATAAAAAAAAATCAAAAACATGGCTAAAGTAATTAACAAAAGGAATTAAGAACCAACAAGAAACAAGAATGTTGGTTCTTTGTACTTAAAAAATTGCACTATTACACCCCACTTCCAAATAAACTATGGGACCTATTTGAGGCATGGCCCCGACTATATTCCTCATCCCTCTTTACAACAATCTGGATATGTACCCCAACACTAGTTGTATGGGCTATATGGTGGGAGAGAAATAAAAGAATTTTCCGCAGAACTTCTTCTTCAATACAAGTAGTTACAAATCAGATAGAAAAGGCAATTTCTGAACTAGTCAATGCTAGCCATAGTAAATTGAATCACAATTTGATCATGACATCATGGGACTCTTCAATATTGAGGGAATGGAAACAAATCTATGCACCTTTTGGTTGGGGCTATAAAAAAATAGCGAATAAAATGCAAAATAGAGATCAAGTTAAATGGATCCCACCAGTAAAAGGGTTAAACAAAATAAATTTTGATGGATCTTCAAGGGGGAATCCAGGTAAATCAGGGGTAGGGGTATGCATTTGGGATCATCAAGTTCGGTTACTAGCTATTAAATGTGGTCCACTACCAATTGGCACAAATAATATGGCTGAGGCGCGAGCACTTTTTGAAGGGTTAATATTGGCCAAAAAGGGAGGATATCAGAAGATTCAAATAGAAGGAGACTCACAATTCATAATTACAGCATGTCTAAATCGAGTTTCCCACAATTAGAAACTCACATACATTCTACAACAAATATGGAAATTAATAGTCTCATTCCATGAAGTGCAAATTTCACATACCCTAAGGGAAGGTAATCAACTTGCAGACCATCTAGAAAATAAAGGATGCGATGGATATGAGGCAATCTTTTTTGATCATGAAACAATTATAAATCAAGACCCCAAGTTATATGAAATATATAACAAGGACAGATCGACTTAGGGTGAAGAGTGAAAAAGGTGGATAATACAAGGCGGATTAATTAACAGACTATGCAACTCATCCTCAAGCCGTGAAGGTGATAATGAATCTGCAATCAGTATAATAACAATTCACATGACAACATGGACAAACTCGTGGGCCATAAAGAATGCGATATTGGAAAATTGAAAGGTATAATTAAGGGAAATAGCACGTGGGTTCAATGACACAACATCTAATAATGTGTGGATTAATACTACAGACGTGTGACAAGATGTGCTATTAGATGAACATAAATGCAGAAATAAATAGACACAGAAGACATGCCGCCAACTCTCCCATCTATGAACTTTCAACAGCTCGGTCACATGTGCAATTTGAGTATGCAAAAGGAGAAAGTACAGGGCCAAGATCTTCAGGGGATCATTTCAATACTTAAAGCATGATAGGGGATCATATTTACACATCCCTCGAATAATCAAGATTTGACAACCATGAAAAGGAACGGAACGAATGAGGGATATACACAGAACCATATTTATACCCACATTCAGCCCTCGCAAATACCACTTAATTTTATTCAATTAGCAACAATGGAGGTAAGACTAGGGCAGATTTTGAAGTGCAGGTCATGTGGCAGATACCACCATGACATGCTTCCAAGAAATTACAGAGTTCAGATTCAAGCCACGGGGATTGAAGAGGTTCTACCTGCGAGCATAGATGAGGAATCATTTGCTGCTATGTTCATATGCCATTCAACAAGAATTCGGTCTTCCATCTGCGTAGTGATTGGAGAAGAAATGTTAGAAGAACATGTTTGTCATTTATTTTACCCAGCACAATTGGTTTCTATTTTTCTTTCTAATGCATTAGACCTCATACAATCAGTGCCATTGATCATATCGCTGGTTGAGAAAGTTATCAACCCAACCTACTTGCAAAGAAATGAACTATTGCAGGCATTACAAAATTATGACTTATGGAAGGGTCTGGCATTAGTTGGTGGTGTATTCACACACTAGGAATTACTCACTAACCATGACTACATGCTACTATATGTCAGCATAAAAAGATCTTTGGAGTAGCATAATGCAAGATATGCAGAAAACACCCTTCGCAATATGAATCAAAAGCTAGGGTTTTACATGGTGGGCATAATCACGAACAAAGTGAATGCATTATTAGATCTTCTCAAATTCCCAAATGCCCCCCGAGCGCGAACAGATGCACAAGCTCAACCAGAGCCAACTCATTGCGGGCACTCGACAATGCGGGATGTGGTGCCGGATCTCAATGCACATCCCTTGGAGCTAGAATTCAAATTGGAAAACAACGAACAATGTATGCAGGGCGGTGAGAAAATGGCACCCAACAATCAAAGTGTGGATGACACCTTCGGTTGGCCACAAGATGCAGACTTCATGGTGGAAACTCCACATTCGGATGCAGCAGAGAAAAGGGAGAATGTAGATGTTGCACCCACAGGTTGGTCCTCACGTGCTTTGGAGTACCTGACTACTGTTTGGGGTGTGGAGGACATGATTGAATAAAATTCAAAAGTTTATACATCCTCTACAAGTTTTTTGTTTGGTCAAGTTTTGTAAACAGATATAAAATGATATCTCAAATGTAAGTTTAGTAGAACATTAACCTATAAATGGTTATTTGAAAGCAGGGTCAAATAGTACATGGCATAGAATCCATAAGTCCTGGCATATGTCACGGCATGTGGAAATTTTGTATAAAAACAAAATCCCTAGGGGATTCATTATGTAATTAATCTTGTAAATTGATACGATAGAACATATACATGTATATGACAATGATCCCGGGGTTTCTTACTGGTTCT
>MU223296.1:3031566-3057073 GCA_018584345.1 Thuja plicata | reverse complement strand
TATTTCACCAGTGTTTAACATTTTAGATTTGATAGAGTATCATGAAGGAGGTGTTGAAGATGAGATCATAGCGGCACAGTGGAGTATTCCAGCAAGTAGTTCAGATACCAAGGAGATTGAAGACATATTGGACAGTCGTGTTGGTAGAAGCACAAGGAATAGGACATATGAAGAATATTTGGTCAAGTGGAAAGGTTGACCTATTGAAGATTCATCATGGCTAACAAGGGAGGAGGTTAACTGTCTTGGTTTTCCTCTGCACACCTGAGATGTGACAGGGTCACTTCTCAAATTACCCTAGGTGTCTTATGTAGGAGCGTCCTGGGTGTAAGAGCAATCTTGCATCACCCAAAAATATGTGTTTTTCTATTCAATAAGGGCTATTTTGTACAAAGCTGCTATTTTTTGAAACTTACTATTTTTAGTAAGTTGGTCATTTGAACTCAGAATGTTCTAATTTTTCAGGTGAAGGTTAATCTTAATCATATAAGAATGCCAGTTGAATTTCATTGCCAGATCATTTGTATTGGCAAAGTCATTAAGGATTTACTGTTGAGATTTTAGGGTGCAAAACCTTTGAGCTCAATTTTCAGGACGTTAGAGGCTCTGGATCAAGGTCGAACCCCTGGCCAATTGGAGCTACGGTTCAAAAGTTATGGCTTCCGAAGTTGGGCTACCTAATCTCATATTTTGTAAATATTTAAAGCTGACCCTTTTGTAATAAAAGTGAAAAAATATTAAATGCTAAGGGTAGTCATCCTTAATGGCTAGATTTCTGGAACCTTCTCGGGTGGTGGAAAATTGCCTATTTAAGGAAGGCCCGTGGTGTTTTCTAGGGTAGTTCTGGGTGGTTATTTGAGGCTTTGTCCTACAGATTATTTTAATGGACGCCCATGTGGCTTTTGATATTGTAATTTTGAAGTTTGTAATTCCACATTTGTGGAGCCAATAAGAAGCCAATTTTTTGTTTTGGCAAATTTCTGTTGTTTCTCTTTGTTTCTGTCATGTACTTGTGGTATTAAGGGGAGTCCCCTTCATCAATGGCGTATGTTCTCAATACGAAGTATGTTCTCATATTGACTAATATCAGTCAGGCCATCTTAGGGTATATGCCTCTATTCATGTAATATGCTCTTAACCAAAGGCTAAAATACAAGACATATATTGAAATTGATAATAAGATCCTGAATGTCTAGGTTCCAGACAGTTTGTTCAATCCCTCAATGAGGCATTTAAAAAGACACCAACCATTGCAATATTCATTGGCATCTGACCTTCAATAGATAGGTTCAAAGCTTCAGTGAGACAATAGTGGCATACTGCCCGTGACAAAGCACCACTTTCTTTATGCTAGGGTTTCTACAGATTATGGCATATGTTCTCATTATGGCGTATGTTCATCATATTGACTAATATCAATCAAGCCATCTTAGGGTATACACCTGAAGTCATGTAATATGTTGTTAACCAAAGGCTAAAATACAAGACATACCTCAAATGGTGAGTATGCGATGGCTATACCCTAAACATGAAGGAAACCAGCTGAATTGCAAACTGGCCCGGGGGTGTGATAAATGAGTTGTTGGATTCTTCAGTTGTGATTGCTAGCTGGATTCAATACAACAAGAGCCATCTTCGTGTGCAAAATGGTATAGTTTACTTCCGCTCGCATGCAAAGCTCGATCACAAATGAGCCTTTATTTTTATTTTTTTGTTTATAATCAAGAGGGTATCATAATTACGATAGTATCATCACTATTATGATAGCGTCAGGGGCACTTGGAAAAAAATAGTAAAATCACACACAAATGGTAGCACCGTCACAAATTGGCATCAAAATTTGACCCCAAATGTTGTAGTGGGTTAATTAAATTGATTGGAAAATCTAAGAAGAAAGTATAAAAGGCTGAGAAGAGCAGTACAGGACTGCACAGTGGTGATTTCTTGATAAATTTCCAATCAGATCTGAGTTTGAGATGACAATGGAGGCCAGTCAATGAATTAACATTTGAGTGAAAGTGGATCTGTATTTGCAAAGTGAGTTTTATGTTTCAGATCACATTACTGTTAATTTATAACCATTTTATTAGTGAAAAATCATTTTAAACAAGGTTGGCCTAACAATCATATTGTAAATCTGTTAATCAATGTGACATTCTAATGGAATGGTGTAAGCCCTCTAACCAGACTCACTTTTAACATGGTGATTAAATCCTTTAACTAGGACACATTTAATAGTGTGTATTGCAACCTTTAATAGGGTTGGCTCATCACATAGCTCACTTTAGAAGAGTAAAAAGTTGGTAGCATGTTATTGGTGGTTTTCCCCATATTAGGTTTCTATGTTAAATCTTGGTGTCATACTTGTGTGAATTTTATTTGATGTGTTGTACTGTTAAGATTTTTATATTCTGTAAGTTGATTACATTAGGATATTAAATTCCAAGTTTATGTTACTGATTATATGTTATAGATACTGAGTGGATTTGAGTTGGTTAAAGTGTTTATAAGTTCAATTGGTACATATGGACCTAGGATAATTGATTCACCCCTCCCCCCTTTCAATTATTTTGAATCATTCTGATAGATTTTTCCTTCCCTACCATAGGCTCTATAACCCTTTCCATTGAGGTAGTTGCTAATTTTTTAGATTTTTTCCATTATCCCTACCTCTGATCACTTTCATGAGAAGTTAGGACATCCTTGGCTTAATTAAATGAAATATATACTTTCCACTATCTATAAGTGTTTGAAGTTCCCTCATAATTGACACATTACCACTACCAATTATACTCTTTATACACCATTACAAAGATATGTAAATTTCACCCTTGACTTATTTTTTCCTCAAAACCCTCAACCATTAAAACCCTAAGAATACATTCTTTTTGTATCCTATCAAATATGAAAACATGAAATGATATCATCTTTGAGTAAACCTAAGGATATTCCATCTCCTCATCATGGACCTAGGCTACTTCCTACACCTTCTATTCCCCCTGTATATGCTTTAGTATCACCTCCTATATCTTACAAATTACTAGTATCTTGCATCTCTCAACCTAGTGAGGTTCCCTCTATTCCTCCTCTTTTAAAGGAAGAAAAGGAGTTTACATTGATTTATCCCAAACCTTAACAAATTTATAGCCAAACCAAGAGAAACTACAGTGTGAGAGACTGCCAATGAAGACGCCATGCCAAGGACCATGAACTTTATTCCAAACCCATTTCCTCCCCTATGATACCTAATATTTTCTTTATCTTGTTTGACCAACCTTTTCTTAGCCCAAGGGAGGAAGATAATCTAGAAAAGATAAAAATTTCTAAAAAAGGTGATTTTTCATTTTGTATTAAAGATCCTATAGTGATTAATTTAGATTCAATGATATGGATGATAAATTTATTGATGAAAATAGTGTTGATGATAATAATTTTGATCCCATTGATTCTTATAATATTCATGAAGTTATCAAAATTAATCATGAATTTATTTAAGATTTTCAAAAGCATTAATCATATCTCCTCATAACAAACAAAGTGACTCATCATTAGACATGGTCCTTGTTTGGAACTCATAGTAGATCCACTTATTGTTCTTGTTGTTTCTCCTCTTTCATCTTACCCACCATCTCTAAGTGATGTAAAGAAATACTAGGAGGCAGATGATATGCTTTACTAGCTTCACTTTCACAACAAATGATTTTGTGTGTTTACTTGTACGTAATGTGTTTCCCTTGTGTTGTGTTCCATGGTATGTATTTGTGTTATCTTGAGCTATCTTTAGATGACCCTTGTTGCTCAATTGGTACAAGATAATAAAGAGATAAAACCTATCGTGTCATTCCTCTATTTTCATCTCACTTCTTCTATATGTCATATCTATGTTATGTCATACATGTGCTAATATCAAAAATGTTCTTTTTTATTGTCTACCTAAGGAGGATGCACAGCGTCAAGATTTATCTCTTTTTTGTCTCTACCATGTTGACCCAAAAGACACTTTTTTCATCTCATGTACTCTTCTTCCATTTTACTCATAACTCTTCTACTTTGGAGGATGAGGTTAGTTCATTACAATTATACTTGATATATAGTAGTTATCAAATGAACATACTAACCCCAGTTAGTGGATCCCTAATGTTATCTATTTTTTTCATGTGCTTCATTTCCTCTAGTAATATCTTCTCTTTGTTACAATTAATGTACACATCACAAAAAAAATTTCCATCAATATTTTTCAAGTTACTTTTCAAATTGTGCCTTTTCTTTGTAACTTTTTGCACCAAATTTTTCAAGATGAGCTGACTAGCATAACACAACTTGCAAGACTATTTAATTCTCCTTTCTCATAGTAAGGATAACCTTACTAGGATAATATTGTACTGAATTTACGTCTCTTTCTATCTATGTGTTTCTCCTTTTGTCTTGCTATTATATTGATAAGATCTTGTGTCCCTTAGGGGCTTGGCGATTCTTGCCTCTCTAATACCTTGATAAAATTTTGTCAATTATATTTTCCACTAAATACTAAGAGTATAAATGAATGTTCATAATCCTACTAAAGTGGGGGTTAGATGAAGCATCTTAAATTGCATCCCTACAAATTTTCATGCTCACCTAGGCTACACTCTAGTGTTTATGGTCTCGCATGCTCGATCATGCTTGATTCTATTCACACTATTTAAAAATAGATATCCAATGCATTCTATACCTTTTTTCCTTGACCTCACCTAAGTCAGGAGGTCAAGGTCACTTGGGGTATCATTTTCCCATGAATGGGTGGCCTTGACCTAGGATAGGGTTTCTTAGGACAACCTTGCTTGGATAAATGGGGCCCAAATTTATATAAACCAATGACTACATTGTAGGAGTGGGAAAAAAATTCTCTATCTTGGCCTACTTCAAAATCAAAAACACATTTCAAGGGGAGAGGTGTATGATTAATCTTTCTGACCCTCATTTTGGAACACAATATAAGCGTTCAGTTCAATTTCAATAATCTTGTGTAATCTAATTGAGTAAGTGATAAAGCATCATCAAAGCATTGAAAACAAGAAGTAAAGTTTAGATCTAAAATAATTCATGATGGCATCCACAATCGGAATTCATAAAGTCAACACTAAAATTCAACATCAATATCTTCTTAAATACTTCAACATAAAGAAAACTTGTGAAGGTATAAGAAATTCAATTTTCAAATCTATCCTTTGCTACATTGAAACATGCTTCCATCTCAATTTAAGTTTATCTCAATTTTATGGTTAATTTTAAAACTAGTGTTTGACCTAGGAAAACCCTCATCAACCCAATAATTTTCTCCCTTTTAGAGTTAAGGTGATAGGACACAAAGACATGAGTTTGGATTTAGACTCAGGAAATACAAACCTACATATCATCATTTTATAGATCCAAAAAAGTAGAGTCTAGATCGCCTCAAGAAAAATAGTCCAAAATAATTTTGATGAAAATTTTAAGGGAATATCTGAGAAAAATATTGACCTTAGATTTGTAAGTTCTCTTCGCATCTGATGCTCCTATCTCTAGGTCACCTTGAGTGAAATATTCTATCTGATTCTAGCCCATATTTTTGAAAAAAGATTCTTTCTACCTCTCATTTCTCGATTTATCTTTGTTGTTTGCATATCTATTTTTTGTAACACTAGATATGTTGAAAATGTCCATTTTTGTATCTTTATCCCTAGATTCAATATACACTTTACATAATTGCAGTAGCATTTTTAACTCTCCCACAAGGACTACTAGATCCATCTTGTTCTCAATTCCTTCCATTCAGATTTAGGTTAACCCTTTTGGATGCACTCTCCTTCCATATAGTTAAATTTGAAATAGGCCTAGTTTTCTAGTTTGCATGGATAAGCTAGTAAGTTTTATTTCCCTATTAGGAAATATTTTTACATCTTGTATAATAATGTTTATTATTATAATACTTTATTTATCTTTTAATGTTGCACTTAGGAGAACCTAGATGGATGTGTAACATGTGGAGATTCTTTTAGAATAATTTTAGGGCCACTAAATATTGTGTTGTAAAATTATAATATTATATTTCTATAGTTATTTAATACTAGGGAAATAAAATTAATATGGTACTAAATATTAAATTTGGGGTCAAGGGGTTAGGTAGCACATGGTTTGAGCACATAGTTTATGTAATACAACTTGGTGGTTTTGTGAGAACTTGTTTCTATAAAAGAAACCACAAGGGTAGTCATTAAGGCTAGCCAAGTTAGCATTTTTGAAGGTTAGAAACATGGTATGGGATGTGTGGTTACATGCTTGTTCACATGGAGTGCTTGTTGATGGTCAAGATTTCAAAGGCTTTCACAGATGTATTTCAATCTTGCATTGTTGAATAATACATTGATGGTGGATGCTTTTAGAAGTAGGTTTTTCCCTCATGAGGATTTTCCCAGGGTATATCTAGTGTCACATTTGTTGGGTATGTTGTCTATTATCTTGCATGTACATTTTGATTACTTATTTGATTTATTTATCATGTGGTTTGTGTGGAAATTGTCAGTGTACAACTGTAAGTTTCCTTACAACTGATATCAAATCCATGATTTTGATGTTATAACCAAAAAAGTTGAATCTATGGAATGAATGGAAGAATGAAACAAATGAAAATATATGAGGGTTTTGCAGGTTGTTTATTATAGAATTGAAATTTTTAGGTTTGTTGTTATAAAGGGTGGTTTGAAAATTTGGGGCTTGAGAAATTTTTGGTGGAATTAATTTTATGGATATACATTTAAATGAGGTTTTTTTTTTGTGAAGGGGGTGAGGGGGGCTCATAAATGTCCTCCTTAGAAGAAACTAACCTTACCATTGAACCTAATTTGTCCTTCTGATGTAGTTTGATATTAAATTTTCCCTATTTTGCTTGTAGTTGAAAAATGCAATTTTTTTTTTGTATTGACATCTTATCGAATGTCAAATTAAAACATGCAAAGTTTGTAGAAAAATTAAAAACTTATGTCAACATTATTGGGCTTGAAAATATTAAAAAATAAAAATAAAAATAAATTTGGGTGTGGGGCAATTGTACCCCACTTGCACCCCTCCAAGTATTGTAATGTTGTTGTACTCACAAGCAAACTATAGTGGCCCATAATCTCTATGGAGGTGGGGCCTCCATCACATGGGGGGATCTTGGGGTGGACTCAACCCCTTTGAAAATTATTAATTATTTTTCCCTGTGAAAAAATAAAATAGCCCAATTAAATTTTTAACCATTTTTCAATAAATAATTTTTTACTAAACATTGTGCATTTTCAATTAAAATTTTCTGAAATGGCATTTAATATTTTGTGATCCGCAATATTATATCATATTTTTTTAAAATATTTGGGGCTAGTTCACTTTGTAGGTACTGATAAGTATTATTTTTAAAAACCCATAGAATTATAAATTTAATCAAATTGGCAAAATTTTGAGTACACCCAATATTGCACATATGGACATACAAACGTTTTTGCTAATGAGCATAAATTTCACCTACGGTGTCAGATTTTAGACTTCTTATACTCATTGGAAAGATGATTCCAAGAACTGGAGGATGGTATAGGTTTGGTTCCATCATGTTGTCATTTTGATGTGTATTTGTGGCTTGGAATATATATATTCTCCATTTCACGATTTTGGTCATAACTTTTGCATATAGAATCATTTTTTTAATTTTGAATATGCGTTGGAAAGCATGTTCAGTGTACTCTTACTTGGTGTTATTATTTCATCAGTTTTACATGGAAACTTGTGTACATTCTTGTTAATTTTTTGGTGTGTGATATTTGAGGTGTGACTCTGAGCACATTGAGATGAGTCAAAGTACAAAACCTTGAGGGACTACATGTTTTTATAAGATATTTATGATGATATAGATGATTATTAGATTTCATGCTTTTTAATATAGGTTTATAGACATTTTCAAAGTTTTTGCTTTGATGGTGATAGGTACATGGGTTTCCTTCAATATGAGGACATGGTTGGATGTGGCTTGAGACTTGAAGTCTCATGTGACTGATAATTTAGTACATATATTGGGTTGGTTTTTATTGTGGTGTCATGGGTACGAAGGTACATGTTTTGCATTTACATGACATAATCATGTTTGTGATGATTGTGTTGGAAGATACAATTGAAACAATTGTTATATTGTGATTGATGTCAAACCTTAACTGGTAAGATAATTGTTATCTTGTAAAGTGCCATATTAATTAATTGATGAAGAAGATTTAAAAAGAGGAGATAACATCTTTGATGCTATTGGTAAACATTAGTAGACCTATTGGTGTGCAAAGCTACCGTGGTGATAAAAATTTCATACTATTTTTTGATGATTACTCTAGAATGATGACTGTGATATTTATCAAAGAAAAATCTGATGCTTTTGAGTTGTTTAAGTGGTATTTGGAAAAAATTGAAAAAGAGACAGGTAAGAGCTTGAGATAACTGAGATCTGAGAGAGGAGGAGAGTTTATATCTAGTGAGTTCAAATTATTATATAATGATAGAGGAATTAAAAGACATATGTCTTCTCCAAGGACTCCCCCACATAATGACATAGTCAAGAGAAGGAATAGATAAAAAATTGATTGTACTAGAACACTGATGATAGAGAATAATGTTGCACAATAGTATTGGAGATAAGCTGTAAGTACAATAGTCTATACCTTGAACCGAGTATAATTCAAGAAAGGTATTGATATTACACCTAATGAGTTATGGTATGGTTATGCACCTAATGTAAAATATTTTAAATTTTTTGGGAGAAAATATTATATACTAAAGGACAATAGAAATGGAAACATTGATGAAGACATATACCTAGGTTATTCCACTAAGAGAAAAGCATATAAGTGTTTGAATTCTAACACTAACAAAGATGTGGAAAGTACAAATGTTAGGATTGATGAATATGCATAAAATAATGAATTTGAATGCAAGTAAGAACCTGAAGAATACAAATCTTTCATTTACATGAATGAAGGATACCCCAATAGTTTTATTGAACCACAAAAAGAAGCTATCGAAAAACATAATGGTGTTGCCGAGAAATTGCAAGAAAATGTTGATACATAGAAAGAGGTTGTCGAGCATCAAGAGGCAACTAGCAAGGAATTTGAGGAAGAAGTAGAAATACAAAATGAAACTAAAATTAATTTGCATGATGAATCTGAGGAAGAACATCAAGAGAAAAGGGGACCAGAGCCTACTCTAGAAAGATATGTAAGAAGACACCATAAACTAGATCAAGTTATTGGACAAAAAGATGCAGAGGTCATGACAAGAAGCCAATTAAAAAATAAGACATGCTTATTATGTGAATTTGAGCCCAAATCAGTGAAAGATGCTTTGGATAATGAAGACTAGATACAAGCCATGAATGAAGAAATTGGGAAAATTGAGAAGAACAAAACCTGGACACTAGTACCTATACCAAAGTACAAGAGTGTTATTGGAACCAAGTGGGTATTTAGAAATAAGTTGAATGAACATGGAGAAGTTATAAGGAACAAGTCTAGACTGGTATGCAAAGGTTATGCACAAGAAGAAGGTATTGACTATGGTGACATGTTTGTCCTAGTTGCTAGATTGGAAGGACTTAGAAATCTACTACATATGCATCTTACAAAGGATTCAAAGTATATAAAATGGATGTAAAGTCATCATTTCTAAATGGAATACTGGAAGAAGAGGTATACATTGAACAATTCAAAGAATTTGTTGATTCAAGCAAGAGGAATATTGTCTGCAAGCAGCATAAAGCATTGTATGGATTGAAGCAAGCCCCCAAAGCATGGTATGAGAAATTGCACAATTACTTAGTCAAGACTAGATTTACAAGGGCAAATGACAATACTAATCTATAATTAAAGTCTGAAAAAGGTAAAGGGATATTGTTAGCTAAAATATTTGTTGATGATATCATATTTGAAGGACAAGATGTTTTATGCCAAACATTTTCAAATGAGATGAAATCTCAATTTAAGATGTCTATGTTTGGAGAGATCAAATTATTTGATGGATTGCAAGTATATCAAATGAAGAAAGGTATCTATATTGCTCAATCTAAATATATCAAGGAAATACTAAAAATTTTTGGCATGGAGGACTCTAGACCTGTAAGTACACCTATGGCTACTGGACAAAAGCTATCAAAGACTGGTGAGAAAACTAAAGTCAATCAAACCATGTATAGATCAATGATTGGGAAGCTATAATATGTCATCCACATTAGGTCAGATATTGTATTAGCAGTTGGGATTATTGCAAGATTTTTTGCAAATCCTAAAGATAGTTACATTATGGCAGTGAAAAGGATTCTGAGATACTTGAAGAGAACAGAGGACTATGGATTATATTATAAGAAGAATGAGAGGTTTGAACTAAAATTTTATGGAGATGTTGATTGGGAAGGAAATGTTGATGACAAAAAGAGTACCATTGGTGGTGCATTCTTTTTAGGAAAGAGATTAGTCTCTTGGAAAACAAAAAAATAGAATTGCATTTCTCAATTCACAGCAGAGGCTGAATATGTCGCAACAGCAGTCAATTGTTCAAATATAGTGTGGAACAAGCAATTATTGAAAAGAATGAAGGAAAAGATCATTGAACCAGTTTTTATTTTCTGTGAGGAGTAATGCACAAGATGTTGATCAGTCATAAGAAATGTGATAGACGAAGCATAGAATTCAGAAAGTTGACATAGAGATATCTACATGATGAAGATGTATGTCTTTGGCATTGTTGTCAAAGAGGGATAATTAGACATGAAAACATTGAGGGAGATATACTAAGGGAGATATGACAAAGAGGGATAATTACATAGGAACTAAACTATGAGGAGGATATTCAGATAATTACACAGAGAGAGATAAGCTATAGAGAGAAATCTATCCAAGAGGGAGAAACTATTTGTATTGGAGAGAATCAGAATGAAGTTAAGGACATTAATGAAAATCTATTTATAGAACATACTCTTTGGATTTTTTGGTAACCTTGTATGTGTCTTTTTCCATGTGTTTTTCATCAATGCCAAAGAGGGAGATTGTTGGAAGCCACAATTGAAACAATTGTTATATTGCCATTGATGTCAAACCTTAACTGGTAAGATAGTTGCTACCTTGTAAAGTGTCATATCAATTGATTGATGAAGAAGATTTGAAAAGAGGATATAACAAGAAGACCTTGTGAAATGGTTGAGTTATGTGAAACTACAATGGGTACTTGATGAGATTTCATGTTGGTAAGGTAATATGTTATTTATCTTTAACACCAAGTGAAGTTTGGATGACTACAAGTTTAGTCTTGACTGAGTAACATAGCAAAAGATTAAAGAACTTATGTATGTTTTGAGTGATAAAAGCTATGTTGACCGAGTGCCAGTACATGCTAAGAAAATTTAGTGTCGACTAAGCATCAGTATTTATCAAGCTTCATTAAATTACTGACTTATCTATTGATGACCGAGCGAAAGAGCACAGTGACGACCGAGTGTCAATATTTTGACAGTTTAAGAGAGATTTGAGATCCCAGATGACATAGGTTATTTCTTGGGATATGTGAAGTGTATTTAAGGATATGGATGATCATTATGGAGAATTAATTGAGCATTTAATAGATGTTTACCATTTTTATGTATAGATTCAAGGAGTTTTGGAATGTATTATACAATGTAGATGGAAAATGAAATGTTGGAAGGATTTGTTGGATCTAACCAAATGCTAAGATCTATGGTGATTATTAAGTGGAAAAATATCTAATTGCCTAATCATAGAGGTATAAGATTAACCTAGTTGTAGGTTATGTACAAAAGAGGTTAATTCAATTGATTGGCTAAATCTAAGTAAAAGGTAGAGAAGGTTGAGAAGAGTAGTACAGGAATGCATAGTGGTGACTTCTTGATAGATTTCAAGTAGGTCTGAGTGATAGAGATGAAAATGGAGGCCAGTCACTGAATTAGAATTTGATTGAAAGTGGATATGTATTTACAAATTGAGTTGTATGTTTCAGATCACATTACTGTCACTTTCTAACCTTGTATCAGTGCAAAATCCTTTTGAACAAGGTTGACCTAATAGTCATATTGTAAATACTTTAATCAAGGTGACATTCTAATGGAATGGTCTAAGCCCTCTAACAAGGCTCATTTTTAATAGGGTGATTAAACCCTTTAGCTGAGTCACATTTAACAGTGTGAATTGTAGCCATTAATAGGGTTTGATTCTCACAGAGCTCACTTTAGAAGAGTGAAAAATTGGTAGCATGTTACTGGTGGTTTTCCCGTATTTGGTTTCCACATTAAATCTTGGTGTCATACTTGTATGAATTTTGTTTGATGTGTTGTATTGTTAAGAGTTTTATATTCTGCAAGTTTATGTTATTGATTATATGCTATAGAGACCGAGTGGATTACTGAGTGGATCTGAGTTGGTTAGAGTTTTTTAAAGTTCAATTGGTATATCTAGACCTAGGATAATTAATTCACCCCCCCCCCTCCCCCCCTCTCAGTTATTCAGAATCATTCTAGTAGATGGGTAGTGATTTGGTTTGATATTGGGAGGTTGTTTCTTATCTCATTAATTCTCATTTAGTTCCTTGACTATGGTACTTTTTTGTGGACATGTTTGGGAAATTGGATTGTATATTTATTTGGTACTTGATCATTTATTCTACAAGATTATTATATTTGACATCTTTATTTTTAGTTTACTAATGTGGTGATGAGGTTTCATTTTTCAATTATTAGATGTATGAGTTCATATGATATGTATGTGTGTATATCCAATTTGATTATAGTGGGATGACTCAGATGTGGTCTGTCTATATCCACCAAGTTTGATTAATTAGTTATAAAGACTTTGTTTGTTAGCCTTATCTATGTTCATTTGTGCATTGGTATGTTTATTTTGAGATGAGAGGATGAATAAAGTTTATGGTACCTATTGTTGGAATAGTCCCAAGGGATAACTGAGAGGGGGGGTGAATCAGTTATCAGCTAGTTTAATTCTTTCCTTCAATTAATTAAAGAAAAATATTAATCATTAACAAATTTAGATAATACAAGATAGTACACAACAATTTTGGTTACAGGGAAACCAAGTAGGTAAAAACCCTGGTGGGAATTAGCACCCACAAAGAACTGGACTTGAGTATAATTATCCCTGTTAGGAGATATTGCAACCCTATTAGGAGTTTTTCTTTATAATGCAATAAGTACATTGACCTGGTTAAGGGTCTGACCCTGTTAGGAGTCTTTTACAAATAACCCTGTTAGGGATGAGGACTCATTGTCCAAAAAGCTCATTGCTAAAATGATGAAGGCTACAACCTTCAGTGAAACATATATGCACTATATTTGATAAATGAACTATTTGAGTAGACCTTCTATCTTGATTAGTTCTAGTGTGTTGTATTCTTCCACTTCTTCTTCACATAGATATTTTCTTGATGAATGAAATGTCTCTACTATCCCAAAACAATGGACATTCTATTTTGTACTTTTTCTGTCTCTTCTCTTCTCATTCACACTTAGCGTTCACCAAATGAACTACTATAAGTATCTTCCCAAAATATGTGATCTTAGTCAGCTTTATGAGTCCCTTCAATACTTCTTTAGTCGGCCAAATCAAGCACGCAACCTGATTAGACTCACGCAACCCAAACTGAATAGACGCAATGCTTCACATAGTCGGCTCTACCAAATTGACTCAATTATCCCGCTTCTATTAGAAAACGTTTAGCACCTTTAGATAATTATCTTTAACTCATAACTAAACATGAATACAAAAATTCATATCCCAAAGATAGGTTCAACTCAAGAAATAATTTAATTACGTCAACTCTTCACAGATAATCTTAAATCACTGTAACTGTCAAAATAGACTAACATAACTCAACTGAAACTGCATATCTGACTCTACGTGAATGCACATAGAAACTAGAACATGTGTACACCATGGAAATAAACACACAAGGCTCCAAAACATTTGTATTGATAATTGCTTATAGGAAACTGTTGTATATTATATGTTGTCATCAATGACAAACATACAATCAACAATTTGCACAGAAGCAAATCTTCAACAATATCCCCCTTTGATATTGATGGAAACATATGATATGAAAAACACCATCAACCCAAAGTATCCTCCTTCCTTTTACAATCTTCTCAATATCCTCATCAAGGGTTCCTTTTTATTGTTGTTGCTCTCATGACTGTGTTTTTATTTTCATGACTATATACTCCCCTAGAGTATATGCACGCCCTTACTAATACTCCCCCTTTGAAATCAATGGAAAAGGGTGCCAAACATCATGAAGCATAGGTACTACTTCATAAGTAGAGTAGTCAACCATTCATCAGTCACCAAGGACTGATGTTCTTTGCTGCAAATTCTAATCAGACTCAGGAAAGGGAATTACTCCCAACTTCTCCCTGAGATACTCAAAAGTATCTTTTGATAAAGGCTTTGTAAAAATGTCTACTAACTGATATTTAGTGCTCACATAATCCAAATTTACTTCTTTATCTGCAACTTTTTCTCTTAGAAAGTGATATTTGATCTCAATGTGTTTTGTCTTTGCGTGCATCGCAGGGTTCTTTGACATATTGATAGTGCTCGTGTTATCACAGTGAATAAAAATAGGATAATCAATCTAAATACCAAATTCTTTAATCATCTATTTGATCCAAACCATTGTTGAAAAATTTAGTGTTGCTGCAACGTACTCAGCTTCTGCTGTCAACTGAGAGATACAATTTTTTTTCTTGCTTGTCCAAGTAACCAACCTGTCTCCAAGAAATATTGCTCCTCCTGAGGTACTATTTCTGTCATCAACACAACCTACCCAATATGTATTTGTATACACATGAAGTTGTATTTTCTTTGAGTTAGGATACCATAAACCATAGTCTATAGTCCCCTTTAAGTATCTAAATTTTATTTTTATTGCCATTAGGTGATTTTGTTTAGGTTCAGCAGCAAATCTTCCAACAATACCAACTGCAATGGAAATATCTGGTCTAGATTGAGTAAGATATATGAGTTTTCCAAACATAGCCTTGTATAGTGTCCTATCAACTATTATGGAATCATCATCTTTAGAAAGCTTGCTTCATGTTATCATGGGGGTGCTTACTGGTTTGCAATCTTCCATTTTGAAAGTCTTCAATATCTCCTTCACATACTTAGATTGATTTATAAATATTCCTTTGTCTGTTTGTTTTACATTCAATCCCAAAAAAAAATTGATAGGTCCAATCATGCTCATTTCAAACTCACTTTGCATTTCTTTGGAAATTTCTTCACTAAGCTTGTCATTACCTCCAAAGATAATGTCATCAACAAAATTAGCAACAAGTAGTAATCCTTCATCTTTCTCTCTTATGAATAAGTTACAATCTGCTACTCCTTTTCTGAATCCTATCTTTGTTAAGTAGCCATCAAGTCTCTCATACCATGTTCTTGGGGCCTGTTTAAGTCCATAAAGTTCTTTCTTTAGTCTGCATACCATGTCTAGTTTGTCTGATAGATTAAATCCTTCAGTTTGTGCTATGTAAACTTCTTCCTTCAAGTCACCATTCAAAAAAGTTTACTTGACATCCATTTGACGTTCTTGAATGTTTCATAGGACATAAACAACTTGATAGCTTCTAGTCTACTCACAGGGTAGAATGTGTCAGTGTAGTCTATTCCTTCTCTCTACACATATCCTTTACATACCAGTCTTTCTTTGTTTCTTACCACTGTACCTTCTTCATTCAGATTATTCTTGAATATTCACTTTGTTCCAATGACATTCTTTTCATGAGGTCTAGGAATCAGTTCCCATGTATCATTATTGATTATCTAATCCAATTCTTCTTGCATAGCACTTTTCCAATTTGAATCATTGCACGCATCTTCAACACTTAAGGGTTCAATCTGAGAAAGTAAGCATACCTCTTAATCAATGGTTGAACCTTTTTCTCTGGATCTTGTCAAGACTTTAGCGCTCTGATCTCCAATGATGTCTTCCTTAGAGTGGTATTTAGATATGTATTTTGATTTTTTATGAGTGACACTCTCATTTGTAATCTGTGATTCTTCTTGACTTGGTTCAGGATTGTTGCATGAAACATCAATACAGTCAAACATTTCTTCAATAATGGTGTCCTTACTGATAGGTTTGGGTTCATCTTCAATCATGGGAGCACATTCATAGTATCTTTCTTGAATCATAAACTTCTCATCAATATTTACATGAGTAATTTCAATGATCTTCTTCAATATTAGATTAAAACATCTATAGGCTTTTCTTTTAGTAGAGTAACCAAGAAAAATACCTTCATCACTTCTAGCATTAATATTTCCAATATTGTCATCTCTCTTGACGTGTCACTTGCTTCCAAAGATTCTCAAGTATTTTACAGTGGGTACTGTACCAAACAAAAGTTCATAAGGTGTCTTGTCTGTGCCTAACCTTAACTGGATTCTATTGATAGTATAGACTGTTTTACTGACCCTCATCTCTTCAGTCATGATGGTGTGCACTGTGTCAAGTATTATCATGTTCCTTCTTTCTATTATCCCATTCTACTGAGGGGTTCTAGGTGCACTTAATTATCTTTTGATTCCATGTTATTTGTATTAATCATAAAGCTGGTCAAAAGTGAATTCTCCTCCTCTATCTGATCTCAGACATTTTATCTTCAATCTAGATTCACTTTCAACCTTAGCTTTGAATACTTTGAACTTCTCAAAAGCTTCAAATTTGTATTTTAATAACGCAACCCACATCATCCTTGAGGAATCATCACCAAACAAAATGAAATACCTCTCACCATAGTATGATCTTTTTTGAGTTGGTCCACATAGGTATGTATGTATCAGATCTAATTTTTTCTCTACTGAGTTCTGTTTGCTTCTGAATGAGGTCCTTACATGCTTCCCCATCATACATTCCCTGCACATAATGTCAACTGGTCTTGCAATATTTGGAATGTCTCTTAATACCTTTACATTACTTATCTTTACTATGTTGTCAAAATTGATATGACAAAGTCTCTTGTGCCATAGCCAACTGTCATCCACTTTTGCAACAAAATAACTTACTTCAAAGTTAAGCTGAAAGACATTACCTTTGGTCTTTGAGCCTGATGCAATCATGTCTCCTTATTTGTTTTTAATGATGCACTTTTTGTCTTTGAATTCCAACTAATATCCTTTTTCAAGCAATTGTCCAACACTTAGAAGGTTTTGATGTAAACCATCAACATAAAGAACATCATCTATTTTGTTCTTTCCATCTAAGGTAATAGAGCCTTTGCCTCTGATAGGTTTGGGAGTGTTATCTCCAAAACTAACCATGCCACCTTTTTACTTATCTAGATGTACAAATAAATCTTTGTCACCTATCATTTGATGTGAACACCTGCTATCTATGATCTAGTCTATTCTGATGTCTGCTTTGGAAACTAATGCTAAATCTTGTGCTTCTTTTTCATCTTCAATGTCCATCTCCTCAATAATTTTCTCAATGTCTTTAATGGAAATAAATCATATTTCATCTTCTCCTGAATCATCATCAGTTTCACCATCTTCAGCATGATAGCATTCCTTAGTGTATTTGGGCTTGTAATCTGATCTGAAATTTTTGACTCTTATAGGACACTTGGATGCAAAGTGGCCAACTTTATTGCATGAAAAACATTTGAATGGTAGTTGTCCTTCATATTTCCCTTTACCTTTTCTTTCCTTCTTGGCAATCATAGCAATGATTTCTTCTAGTTCAGTATCAATTTCTTCCTTCTCATTAGAGCTGCTTAAAGATTTCTTACCATGGACTGAGGCTTTGAAATTTGTTTCCATTTTAGGTTTTGTCTTTAATCTTGATATCTCAAATACAAATATTTTGCTGATCAGAGTTTCTCTTTTGAATTCCTTTAAGAATTGCATGATTTCATCCAAGATGTTAATATTGCTTTCATAATCTATTGTTAATGTGGTCATCATTTTGTCCATTATATAATCCTCTGAAATTTCTCCACTATTGTTCCTGATGCCTGATACTGCTTCATTAATTCTTTGATTGTAAGCTCTGATGTTTTCTTTAGGTAGCATCTCTAATTTATTGTATCTTTTCTTCCATGTCTTTCTACGTGCATTATTTTCTTGGATGTCTCCTTCAAACATATCTTCTAAGCATTTCTAGATTGAATATGCTCTTTCTTCCTTCTTGATCTCATAAAATTCACTGTCAGATAGGGCACTGATTAGGGTCTCCTTGGAAATTGCATTTTGAGTGAATACTTCTTTTTGTTTATTTGTAGAGTCTTCTTCTGCAAGGTGTTTCAAGGTGGGAACATCAATTTCATGAGTAGCAATCTCATAGATCTCAAAACCAATGCACTGAATATGTGTTATCATTTTGTTCTTCCAGTCAAGATAGTTCTCTCCATCAAACTTAGGACTCTCTTTCTTGAAGTACGCCATTTGATCTACCTTAAGTTGTTAGGATTTCTCTCCAAGGCACTTGGATTTGATACCAATTGCTATAATAATCCCAAGGGATAACTGAGAGGGGAGGTGAATCAGTTATCAGTTAGTTTAATTATTTTCTTTGATTAATTATAGTACAACATTAATGATTAACACATTCAAATAACACAAGATAGTACACAACAATTTTGGTTACGGGGAAACCAAATTGGTAAAAAACCCAGTGGGAATTAGCACCCACAAAGAACTGTACTTGAGTATAATTATCCTTGTTAAGATATCTTGCAACCCTGTTAGGAATTTTTCTTTATAATGCAATAAGTACAGTGACCTGGTTAAGGGTCTGACCCTGTTAGGAGTCTTTTACAAATAATTGTCTTAGGGGTGAGGACTCACTGTCCAAAAAGCTCACTGCTAAAATGATGAAGGCTACAACCTTCAGTAAAATAGATATGCACTATATCTGATAAATGAACTGTTTGAGTAGACCTACTGTCTTGATCAATTCCAGTGTATTGTATGCTTCAACTTCTTCTTCACAGATATCTTT
This sequence comes from Thuja plicata, assembly GCA_018584345.1. Classification (NCBI taxonomy): domain Eukaryota; kingdom Viridiplantae; phylum Streptophyta; class Pinopsida; order Cupressales; family Cupressaceae; genus Thuja; species Thuja plicata. Next base: position 3,038,017 of record MU223296.1, on the reverse strand, counting down.
TCTTGATGAATGAAATGTCTCTACTATCCCAAAACAACAGATATTATGTTCTGTACTATTTTTGTCTCTTCTCTTCTCATTCACACTTAGCATTCACCAAATGAACTACTATAAGTATCTTCCCAAAAGATGTGATCTTAGTCAGCTTTAGGAGTCCCTTCAATACTTCTTTAGTCGTCCAAATCAAGCACACAACCTGATTAGAATCACGCAACCCAAACTGAATAGACGCAACGCATCACATAGTTGGCTCTACCAAATTGACTCAATTATCCCACTTCTGTTAGAACACATTTAGCGCCTTTAGATAATTATCTTTAACTCATAAATAAACATGAATACAAACACACATATCCCAAAGATAGGTGCAACTCAAGAAACAATGTAATTACGTCGGTTCTTCACATATAATCTTCAGTCACTGTAACTGTCAAGATAGACTAACATAACTCAACTGAAACTCCATATCTAACTCTGTGTGAATGCACATAGCAACCAAAACATGTGTACACCATGGAAATAAACACGCAAGGCTCCAAAAAATATGTACTGATAATTGCTTACAGGACACTGTTGTATATTATATGTTGTCATCAATGACAAACATATAATCATCAATTTGCACAGAAGCAAATCTCCAACACCTATATATTTGGTGTTGGGACTTGTATCATGTGGTTTTATCATGGTGTCATAATATCTTGGTTATTCATTTATTACACTTTCAATTGGATATTTTGATAGTGATGAGTTGGTGGTTGTATGTATCTTCTTGGTTTGGATATCTTTATTTCACCTTATGTTACTAGCATATCAATTGTGCGTATTTATAACAAGAGGATCTTCATTTAGGAGATGTTTATCATGATACTACATGTGACTCAATATCATAATTCAATAGGAGCTATTGGTAGTTATGTATATTCACCATTGGATGGTGGATGATCTTCTTTAGTATTGGAATTTTGGAAGATTCCTTAGATCCTATTACTATAGAAGGGTATTTCACATTTTCTAGCTCAATAGTAGGAGATGGTTATCTTCAGGAAAATTGGAGATGTTGATATCATGGAGGACTCCAGGATTCCTTGGTTGAGGATTGGTTTTATGCTTTTATTTGATATATTATCATGGTTTCTATTATGCCATGGTTTTCTCTTCACTATTGGTTTAGATTTGTGACATGATATAATTATTTTATATGTTCATATGGAGAATGTTATCTCCTTGGAGGAGATGGTTTAGACCAATTTTTCATGTTTATATTCTTGATTCAACTAATTGAAGCTTTGACATTGATCTTGTTTTATTATCTTTGTATTGAGTACACTAATCATTTGATTGATGCTTCATGATGGTCTTATGTTGAATTTGGAATTTGGTATGATTTATTGGCTATAGGTACTCATGGATACTTGGAGACATAGGTGATTCTAATATTCTATTACAATTAGATATATGTGTTGAGATAGTTGATGGTTTTAGTAGGAAGACTGGGGAGCATTCACATAGTATGGACTTGCGAGGAGAGTATTCTTATATGAATCATGATGACTTGGGTATCTTGATGAACATTCTCATTACCAAGTATTTATCTACTTGGTGGTTTACTACTTGAGAGGTATTGCATATTGTTCTTTTCAGGTGCATTGTGTTTTATTATGATCTTTCATAGATATGGATCTTGAGCAATGGAGATGTTCATTTTGGAGGATTTAGTTTGACACATGTTTGGCATTAGTTATCTCCTTGTACATTTGAGGTTTTATTATGATTTCATTCATTGGTGATTGAATTTAGGAGATGACATATTGGGCTTATTCCTTGGATTCATAATGGTATTAGTTTGATCTTATTCCTTATGAGATTCTTACATCCATATTGATTACATGATATATATATATATATATATATATATATATAGTATAAAATACTAAATGAGTTTGGGTGTTTTTTTGACTTCTTGTTTGGGGTAAGTTTAGATTTGTAGTGTTTAACTCTTTGGTCTTGGTTATCTTCTTGGATGTTGAATTTCACATTACATTGGATTTGGGATTGGTTGTAGATATGTGTTCATTTATTTTTATGTAGGAGATGGTATAGAGGTGTTGAACAGTTTGGATAACTGAGAGGGGGGGTGAATCGGTTATTGTAAAATAATTTTATTCAATATACTTAATCTGGAGAAACCATAATCCATTCATATAAATATAGATATGAAATTTAAAGAATACAAAAACACTATGCACAATAAACACCTGATTTACGTGGAAAAACCAAGATGGGAAAACTCACAAAGAAGCTAATTCTCATGAAAAAGAAAAACGGTTAAGGTGATTTTTACAATGAAGGCTCACTGCTAAAATTCTCATTGTAGGTCAGTTCATTATTAGTCAAGCTCACTACCCTAAGGTAAAAACCAACTATCATAGCTGAAAGACAACTCATTGTTGAAAGAAGCAAAATTAGAAAACATATCCACTATTGAAATACAATAAAAAACTGCAACATGACAGATTTCTACAATCTACTACCTCTAGTTTCATATATTCACGTATATAATAATATATAAATGTCTTCTTCTGATATTTTCATCTCTCACATATGAAACACACACACATATCAAATAGAATCATCCTTTACATATACCATTCCATGCTTTCATATCAATCCATATCGACCAAGAACAATGTTAAACTTCAATCTTCAAGGTTGGCCAAATACAATTTGAAATAGGTCGCCGCAAGACATTCCCAAAATGGGAAGGAATGAAACATGGAACACACCAAAAAAACCTCACATAAATCATCACACTACCCAAACATCACAATATCTAAAGCCAAATAAAATTTTATAAGGAATATTATATTGTCGAAACATAATTATCGATATCTAGATTGGTTTTGACCCAAAAAGATGTAGCAAAATATGTTACAACAAGAATGGGACCCAAATAAACATGACCAAAGATAGATCAATGTAGCACCACATCTAGAACATGCCAATTCTAGATCACCAAAGCATTAAACTAAAACATATCCAATCAGCTAGAATATGTTGACATGTTGAACAGGTTGAATAACTGAGAGGAGGGTGAATTAGTTATTAACAAACAATTTTCTTCACTAATATTAATCTAGAAAATAGTTAAACCAATAAAAAACTTATCGCTGATATAAAAATGAAAGCATAAAACCATCAACACAATGAACACCAGAATTTATGTGGAAACTCAAACTGGGAGAAACCACAAAGAAGCTAATTCTCATGAATTGAACATTGGTTAAGGTGATTTTTACAAGGGATCACTGCCAGTTTTCTCATTTTTGTTTAGCTCACTGCCAATTGGAATAACTACCTAGAAAAGAAAGGCTAACTATCGATACAAGTAGGATCACAACCAATACAAATAGGCTCACTTCCAAGGTAGGCTCACTGCCAGAATATAAGAATTGAAATTTGAATCCACCATTGAAGTCACTGTCATCAATACTCTACAATAAAGAAAAAATATATAATTATTATACCGATTGTATCAACTCGTATGCACATCAACACATACATCTTCCCCTGTAAAATTCACATTTACTTTTCATATACTTGTAATCAAGCATATCACAACAAGTAAATTTATCGCTCTTTTATACCATCTAATGCCAACAACAAAGTCGGACTAAACCAATTTGAAATAGGTCACACCAAAACCCCACATTTTCAAGGAAGGAAACATGGACTATCTCACTAAATACAACACGCTTCATATATAAAAGCACACTTAACCATCACTGAGATCTTCGACACCAATGGATGTGGTCTACATGTTATAAATGCATCGACCAAAGCACAATGAAAACTTCTAAGATAGGATCATACCTAAATAACCAATCCATAATATCTTTTGCAACAAATTGAACTAGAAATGACATAGATAACAATAAATATTTAAAGCACATCATTTGATGTATGCACCTACTAAAACACTAAAATAGTAAATCCACATCTATACATAGGATATGTTGATATTAATGACAACCATTAATAAAAAAATAATTATAACATCAACTTCACATTCTAAAAATAATTATGGAGAAGAGAAGTGCATTAGCAGAGGACTTTGCGGAAGTAATGAAGGATATCTATGAACAAGTGCAGACAAAGTTGCAACATACCACTAAAAAGTATAAAGAAGATGCATATAAAAAGAGGAGGGGTTTTCAATTCAAAGTGGGAGATATGGTGATGATTCACCTTACGAAAGAAATTCTAGCCAAGGAGAAATACAATAAACTCATGATGAAAAAGATTGGTCCTTTCAAAATCTTGGAGAAGTGTGGAAACAATGCTTACAAGATTGATTTTCCATTTAATATTTTTCTATCTCCTATTTAAAATATTGTTGAGATATATGATTATAAAGGCATTTTTAGTGATCATTGTGTTGTAGGTGATTCACACCTCCCCAGGACAAGGCATTGAACAATCTACCCACACCAAACTCTCTTGAGATTGAAAGCATTCTAGAAAAAAAGTGAGCAAGCAAACTAGGAGAACCACTTACTATGAGTAATTGGTAAAGTGGAAACATCAAAGTATGGAGGATGCTACCTAGATGACCCCTGAATATATTTAGCAAATAGGCTTTCAACTTGAAGAGTTTCCAACTCAAGAGACTTGAGTTCATTTTTTCTTGAGGAGTATGGTGTAGGGCACCCAGGGCTTATCCAATTGATTCAAGTTGATTTATTTTTCATTGTAATAAGGATTAATCCTTTTTATCATCCCACTTGTTTCTTGATCCATTTGTGTGGTCAAGGGTCCCTAAGGTGCCTTTAAAACCCTTAGGACACCTTAGACCACTTGGATCCTTTCTTGAATTTGATAGGTGTCAATAGGTGTTTTAGAGATGTGAAGTGTTTAAGTGTTGTATCCAAGTAATTTGGATTATTTTTTTATATTGTATCATTTTATGGTCATAGGAATCCAATGGATGTCATTGTGGGTTTAAAAAGTGTAAACTGCAACAATCTTGCTAAAAAGTTGTCAAAGTTGCTCGAGAAGTTAAAAATATGGTTTCCAATGGTCATAATAATTCATGATCAGTTAGAACTATATTTTGAATATATTTAAACATATCCAAGCCTCTTCAATGGGGTTGGAAGTTGTAGAAGTAGATTTGATGCAAGTTTGAATAAAAGGAACCTGATTTATTGATAAATTTCTATGTGTACAGACATGTATGGATTGGGAGAGTGATTTTAATGCCATTATTTGATATCCATGTGAGTCTAGTCCTCAAAACATTTTATTTGAGTTCAATTGGATTTATAGATCAAAAGTTATATATAAATTGGTGAAAGTGGTTCTGTAGAGCATCAATTCTAGGCCTGTCACACAAATTGATCCCTAACTTGTCATTTCTCCAATGGAAATCCATGACCTCTTGGGAAATCAAATTTAAGGGATATATTATTAATGAATCCTAAGGCTCTTCTCTAGATCTGGTGTTTCCTTTTAGCATCAATCCCTAGGCTAAATATCTCAATATATTTAGCCAGTTTGATAGGAATAGTCATGAGCAGATGAAGTATTTGAAGGGATCAATTGAAGAGTTGATTTAGGTCATTTAAATTTGGTAGAAGGTTTCCAATCCCCTATATTCATTCTATGTACCCATCATAGACCACTTTCTTTGTAAACGAAGCCTAATTTGGCCAATTAGGTATGTGTGCTTTGTGAGGGTTTAGTGGTGCTAGAGTAGATTGGATCTCTGTCTCTTTGGGGATTGAGAAAAATCGATAATGGGTGTCTGAAAACAACCTCCTTTTGTTATGTTCCCTTCATAGTAAAAAATTGTGCAAGAAAAATCCCTTGGGTAGGGCTACAAGGAATTAGAGGACAATATGAGTTTGGGTGTTTGTGAGTGTGTATGAACCAATCTATTAGATGATTCTTTGTCCATAGGAACCTATTAGGGTGTACCAAACATTGGATATATTGGGTGAAGCCACTAGTGAAGAGTTTGACTCTTTAATTGGGGTTTAGGGATGCAACCACCTGGATTTGGTATGTTCTGACTATAGACCCTATTTTCCCTAAGTGTGATCATACCCCCAATTATGGCATGACAATGTTACTTTGGCATAATTCATTTTAAATCAGATTTAATGTCTTAGGTGATTTTTATCACTAAATTATATTAACTACTAAGGCTATACAATTCAAATCAATTCAACACAATTAAAACAAATCAAATTTAGAACATGGCTATAGTATTTAATCATAAATGAATTAAATAAATCTCAATGTGTCTCATCACTTGCAAAGGAACCCATTCCCCTAGCCTAATTAATTTAATTAAATTGGCTATAGTCCTATTGATTATTAAAAAGCAATTAATTGTTTAAATAATTAATATCCTATTTTTGAATGAATTAAATAAGTTTAATTCATT
>MU223296.1:2997183-3031327 GCA_018584345.1 Thuja plicata | reverse complement strand
TCCACCATGCCTATTGAATGCCTTTGGCATTTATTTCTTCTTACACACCATTAATGAGTTTTTCAACTCCATTAATGCACCTTGTCCCCCCTCTCTCTCCTCATTCTTCTATAAATAGAAGGTGTTTCTGAGCACAAATAAGCCTATAACTTATATTGAAAATACATTGTTATGATGTTAGGATTCATATAGACTCATATTCCATTTAGTTTCTCATGTTAAAGCATTGTTGTTATGTTCATTTTAGAGCTAAACATACATGTTTTCTTATCATTTAGTTTTTTTTAACTCAAATCTTTCATGCTAAGTTGTATATGTAACTGATAGTAGCATAATCTGAGGGCTATTGTGTTTCTTATCATACTATTCTTAGTTAGAAAGAAATAGGTCAATTTTAGTTGTTGTATATGCTCATCTAACCATGTTTTCCACTAATGCAATGACCTATTGAAGTGTTGTGTCTTTCTTAATAGGTACAAAAATCACACACACATTTCTGGAAGAGGATGATAAATCATTGACACATCCACATAATCAACCCCTCCATATTGAAGTCCTCATTCATAAATCTCATGTTAGACATGTGTTGATAGATGGAGGTGTAGGATTAAATATTTGTACACTTAATCTAATCAGGAAATTGGGTCTCTCAAAACAGACCATCGACTCTAGAAGAAAAATAACTATCAAAGCTTATGATGAGGAAGAAATATCCTCTAAAGGTCTTATTGTTCTACCCATCAGAGCTAGACCAATTGAAAGGAATGTTGTATGTCAAGTTATGGATCTACCCTTGGCCTACAATAGCCTGTTCGGGAGACCATGGATTCACAAAATGCAAGATGTACCATCTACTTACCACCAGTGTATCAAGTTCCCACATAATGGGGTGGAAGTAATGATTCCCGTGGATGATAATTATACTTGTAACAATATCAAATTAGGTAGTATGATTCCACATAACAAAGAGGCTATGGATGAAATTTCTCTTGAGACTACCAAGGACATGGTTATAAAGAGTTTTGGCAAAACCTTAAAACTTGAAGAAACAGGTATGGGAGAATACAAGTTGGACCTGACTCCATCACTGACAGAACTTCTAGTGTCACCAAGATCCTATGGAAAACCTTCCTAGACATTCACACCTACTACAACCAAGGAGCCAAAAATCCATAAAGAAAATGGCATGGTAAAGGCATCAACATCTTCTTTAGATAACACAGAAGAACAGGCAGTCTTGGAATGGCTTTACAAAGGAGAACCGATGTAATCTGAGGTCAAACATGTAGAGATATCCCCAAAATAGTATGGTAAAGGATATGATTTCCTCAAACAGATGGGATACAAAGGAAAGGGACCTCTAAGCGACACAGGAAGAGGACTTATTGAGCCTATACCCATGGAGTTCTAGAATACCAGAGACAAAATGGGACTGGGTTTTCATACTAAATCTGACAAACCTGCTTCAAAAGACAACCCAACCTTTGACAAAGGGAGTGATGAAATAGATGAATTAGAGCAGTGGTCCTATGAAAGGTTATTACATGTTGGCACAGAGAATCCCAACTATCAAGGAGAGTGCTATGTACCAAGCTTTGAGGTACCACAAGATCTTCACACCCCTTTGTTAACACAACCTCCCATTCAAGAGGTAGGAGAATCAACAACAAATACTTCATAGATACCATTGATAGCAACAACAATAGAAAGCACACCTCGATGACAAGATTTACATCCTAACTGGCGGCAGTTGGTCATAGTTTCACATGTTCTTGATCTACCATACTTTGATCCACAGATGGCTAATCGAGTACACCAGATAACTATTGTTGAATACTTAAACCGGTCTGATGATGAAATCATTGACTCTCATGATTATGAATGGAATGAGCTATCTATAAGCACAGAAGACATTGAAATAGATACAATTCACATGTTTGCAGCTCCCTCGGCACCTCATGAACATTCTAATACTACTCCCAACAACACTGATAATCCTGAAGTAGAGGAAGACTTCCTTCTCCCCATCATAGAAGGAGAGATTGGTGCTTTCCTAAGTCTAGAAGAAGTTTAGATGTGACAAGCAAGAAGCCTCCTTTTACGGAGAGATAAGGATGACATTTCTACTGACGAGTCACTAGAATTTGGTCCGCATATAACTAACAGTGACCCTTTGTATGATGATCTAACTCTTATTGATCTAAATATCAAATAAATTGACTTAACAAAACATGTCATGTCAGTTAATAGTCGTGATGCTAATGCGGTACTATCCTTCCCAAAGTCTGACTCTCTATCCCTAATAAACCTAGATCTAATTGATTGGACTAGTATGGATCCTACTCCTATTCTTGATTTCCCCAATGACTACATCTTGGCTTGCTATCTCAATGCTTGTAAACCTTACCCTTCTTCCACCAATGCAAGGAGCGAGAACATGTCACTAGAGGATATCAGGTTTCTTAGTCAAAAATTGAAAAAGAAAAAGAAAAAGGGAATTGACGGTGCAAACCATGTTGTAGCAGTGTCAGATCATAAAATAGTAAAAAAAAAGATGTATCCAATGGTGAAAACCTCTTCCAGGTGCCAAAGGATGAGATTCTTGATATCCTCCCTGAATACTTTTAGGAAAGGTCTTCAATTCTGATTGAACCAACACAGCCAGTTAATTTGGGCACAATTGAAGATCCTCAAATAGTACATCTTGCACAATCTTTGTCAGAAGAAGAGAAGAAATAGTTTACAGAGTTCCTGAGGGAAAATAAGATCAAATTTTCATGGTCTTATATGGATATGCCTAGAATAGATCCTAATCTAGTCATGCACCACTTATCTATAGCTCCCAGGATCAAGCCCATGAAACAAAAACTTAGAAAGATGCATCCTTATGTTGCATTGCTAGTAAAATCAGAGCTAGAGAAATTTTTGAAAGCTGGAAATATCAGAGTCAATGCCTACACAGGATGGATCTCCAATGTGGTCCCAGTGTCTAAATCTAATAAATCTATCAGGATATGTATGGACTTCAAATACTTAATTAAAGCATGTCCAAAGGATGACTTCCCACTACCTAACATTGACATGATCATTGATCTCACCGCAGGCTACCAAATGTATTCCTTAATGGATGGATTCTCGGGCTAAAATCAGATAAAAATTGCCCCTGAGGATCAAGATAAAACTGCATTTGCATGGGCATGGGGAACCTTTTGCTGGAACTTCATTCCATTTGGGTTAAATAATGCCATTGCTACATATAAAAGAGCAATGACTACTATATTCCATGATATGATGCATAAAAACATGGAGGATTACGTGGATGACACCTTAGCTAAATCCAAAGAAAGGAGCACTCATATTGATGAGTTAAGAAAGATATTTAATTGAATGGAACAATTCCAACTCTAGCTCAATCCAAAGAAGTGTGCCTTTGGTGTCCAATCAGGAAAACTCTTAGGGTTTATAGTTTCAACAAAGGTAATTTAGGTAGATCCTGCAAAGGTCAAAGCTATTCTAGAGATGAATCCTCCATGCAACATCAATCAATGAGGACATTGCAAGGGAGACTTAAATCAATCAGGAGGTTCATGTCAAAACTTGCTGATAGAGCACAACTCTTTACCAAATTACTACATAAAGGGGTCACCTTCAAATGGGATGAACACTGTGAAGCCAACTTTAAAGAACTAAAAGGGTACCTGGCTACTCCTCCTATTATTATGGCACCTATTCATGGAAAACCATTACTCCTGTATATTTCAGCTAAAACTACATCATTAGGGGTATTATTGGCACAAGAGGATGAAACAAAGAAAGAAAGAGCCATCTACTACATTAGGAGAACACTAGTCTCCTATGAGCTCAATTACAACATTATTGAAAAATTATGCTTACCAATCATCTTCGCATCACAGAAATTGAGACACTACATGCTTTCACATACAGTAAGGCTCATTTCTAAGATTGATCCTTTGAAGTACATTTTGAGCAAAACAGCATTGACAGGGCATTTGGAAAAATGGGTCCTCATTCTAAGTGAATTCAACATTGAGTATGTAGACACGAGGGATATTAAAGGACAAGTCCTCACAGATCAACTAGTTGATTCACCACTTCAAGATGATGAACCTTTAAAGATTGAATTCCCTGATAAGACTATTATGTATCTAACTGAGTTTCCATGGAAGATGTACTTTGATGGTTCTTTCACGCAACAAGGCTCTAGGACAGGAATTCTATTCATAACTCCTCAAGGCTACAAGATACCCAAGTCTTACAAATTGATGTTCCCATGCATGAACAACATTTCAGAATATGAGGCACTGGTCAACGGTCTTAAGCTTTCCATGGAGTGGAAGATTGTAGAGTTACATGTGTACGGTGACTCCTAGCTCATCATCAATCAAGTTAAATGAGATTACCAAACAAAAGATGAAAATTTGACACCCTACAACAAACTGGTTAATGACCTAAAGAAATACTTTGTCTTCATCACATTCTAGCAAATACCTAGGATAGAGAACAAAGCTGCAGATGCTATGGCTACATTGGTGTCCATATTACAACTCGAGGAACATCAATTCCTCTATGGCTTCTTGGTGGAAGAACTCTACTATCCTACCTTTGATACCCTTGAATACCAATTAATTTGTACTTTGAACACCCCAGACCAATCTCGGTATGCCAATATCATTGCCTATCTCACTGACCAAACTATTCCTAACAATCTATCCAAAAATGAAAAAAGAGCCTTGATTAGGACAGCATCATGTTATGTCCTCATAACTAATAACTTACATCAATGAGGTCTTGATGGTATGCTTCTTAGATGTTTAGAACTTGAAGAGTCTGGTTGTGTGTTAAAAGAAGCCCACGAAGGTTTATGTGGATCACATTCGAATGACTTTTCACTAGCAAATAAACTGCTCTAAGTAGGCTATTACTGGCCTACCATGGAAAAAGATGCTATTCAGTTTTCCAAGACATGTCATAAATGCCAAACACATGGAAATCTCATCCATGCTCCTGCCAGAGAACTTATACCTTTTATTACACATTGGCCATTTCAGCAATGGGCCTTTGACTTGGTTGGACAAATATACCTCAATTCTTCAAATGGACACAAGTTCATCATTACGACCACTGAGTATTTCACGAAGTGGGTCAAAGTCATGCTGCTAATCAAAGCCACTACAAACAGGTGGCTATGTTCATTCTAAACTACATTATCTATAGATATGGGATACCCTCTTCAATTGTAATAGACAATGGAGGCCAATTTAAAAATCAAGACATTGATGACCTTTGTGAACAGTTTCAAATCACTCAACACTACTCTTCAATCTATTATCCTCAAGGTAATGGACAGGATGAGGCATCCAATAAGAATATTCCTAAAATCCTACACTAAACTATAATTAATTTTGGCAGAGACTGACATCTACAACTGAATCCAGCACTATGGGCCTATAGAACAAGCATCGTAACACCAACTGGAGCCATGCCATTTTCTCTAGTCTATGGCGTTGAAGCAGTACTACCTATTCAGGTTGAAATCCCATCTTTGTGGATATCTTTACAAGGTCTTGTAACTGATGAGTAGTACCGCATAGATAGGGTGAATTCTTTAGACCTACTCGATGAGCATAGACAACAGGAATTCGATCATCTGAAGGTATACTAAGCATGCATGTCCAAAGGGTACAAAAAGAAGGTCAACCCATGAAAATTTGAAGTGGGGGATCTCATCCTAAAGGAGAATCCTAAAAACCAGCCCAATAGAGAACAGAAGGGAAAATTTGAACCTGACTGGCTAGGACTTTATGTTATCACTGTTACTTTTGGGACTAGATCTTATCAACTAGCTACACCTGAGGGAGATGTTCTTATAGATCCTATCAATACTCTACATCTGAAGTGGTTCAATGCTTGATTTTTTGCTAGCAGAGCCTTTACAATGAAACAGTTCTCAGAAAATACCAAAAACATTCAGAAAATTGATCCTGAAGAAATCCAAAAAAACAATGGAAAAAGTCTTGAAGAAAAGGTATCTTTGGTGAAAACCTAGTAAACAGGTGCCTTGATACTACAAAAACACTCAAAAAAGAAAAAATAGCAAAAATTTTGAAAAAGAGAAAAGTGCCTTGATGACAACCTGGTAAAACAGGCATCCTGGTAGCAAAAAGAAAGAAAAGATTTTTCCAAGTGGTGAAAACCTGGCAATCAGGCGTCACTTGTGTTCTGTACTCCACCTATCAATGCATTGTTGATACAAATCCTTCATGATTACACCTGTGCTAAAAAAATTTACTTTGTTTCCTAAACAAACTATCTTATCCTCGCTTGGGATTTGTCTGCATTTCTGTCTTAGGATCAAGTCATTCTGCACTGGGGACATCTTTTCCAGTCTGATAGGTTGCGTCTACTAGGTTGTCATAGGATAGTTTGTCTTGTGATATGATAATTATTGATACTTGCCCTAAACTATCACTTTCATGAAGCAAGGATGGCACACACATAAACAGTGTCTCTATGACCCACCTTGGATTGAAAACAGGAATGGAATTATACACAGACATGGGACACATATTGCTTGAATTCCAAAATTTTGATTGTTGAATCTCTACTACACTTGAAAAATGAATCAATAGTATTTCTCAATACTACCTTAAAATCTTGGTTTGATTATGACTCTTTTATGTACCCATGATGTTTTAACTGGGGGCACCTAAGCAGTTATGAATTTTATTTGATTGATTCACAATTGATAGTTTTTATGTCTTCCGAGTTACTCCATGACGTCTGCATAAAAACAAAGAGTCGCAAGGACAGGGGGCATAACATTTTCTTGGTTTTCTGTGTATGTTGATTTTTCCAAACGATCCTATAAATTTCACCTAACTTAGATGTTTATGGTAAGAGCTGCCACTATGGGTGGATAGCCGCATATATCTCGATCTTTGTTATGTGTAAACTATGGTGAGGTTGACACAATTTCCTTGTTTGTTTTTTAAAAAGATTTGATTCTCGATAAGGTATACGAAGCATAATGTACCCAAAGACATGAATTTTCAAGGTCATTGTGGGTCCAATATCTTGCCTTTCATAGAATCTGGTATATTAAAAGGAAAGTGACTATCTTGTCATCCTGGCTTCTATGCCTTGATGTCTAAGTCTATTTTTGACATTTTAATAAAACATAGTATTCATACTTTCATAATATCAGTGGATATTAGTGATGGTTGTACTATCAAGTGGTATCCATTCCAAATAGCGCCCAATGATGATAAAAATGCTATAATATCTACAAATCAGTGACAAGTCCTAAGAGTCTGCATATAGCTGCATTTAGAGATTGCATGATGCATTTTTGAAAGTACAACATAAGGATTTGAGCTCAAACTCCTTTCTATTTTTAATTCATCTAAAATCCAATATATTTACATATCCATGATTCCCAAAATCTTTGATCAATCAGAAATGAAATCAAACTCACATTTTAACATAATTAACTTGGTACTCGTGTGTTTACTCTTAAACACACCCCCATTTCTTCCATTCTTCTAATATATTCTTTCATTCCCCTACCTGATCACTACAAGTGATACATCATTTCAACAGAGGGATTTTATTCTTTTTTTTCTTCGATTTTGTTCCTGAGGGGGCATGATCACACTATTATCAATCAAATTTTTTCTCGAAACGACACTAAAATGACTTCGTTATCAAACAAACTAGGGGCATGACAGTTTTCTTGACTAGGTCAGGACTGTTGGATAGAAATCTTTGGTTCTCATAAGCTGGATATCTTGTGTTTCCTCATTTTAAAATATTCTTATTAAGCTCCTGGCAGCTTCATAGTGGCTTTTGGACAACAACCAAGTTCAGAATCAGTATTATCAATATTTGGATGACAACCAAGTTCAAAATTGGTATCTTTAAAAATCTTTTATTGACCTTTGGATGAAAAACCAAGTTCAAAGTCAATTCTATCAGTTTAGTTTGATCAAGTGTGAGACTAATCTCATCAGGCATTTCGTTCGATTGTGAGCAAAATTCTCAATCTTTCTGAAGTCAAAATCAAAAACTTTCTTTGAATCAATGTGCTGATCGCACATCAATTCAAAGAGGGGCAAATGTAACCACCTGGATTTGGTCTGTTCTGACTATAGACCCTATTTTCCCTAAGTGTGATCATACCCCCAATTATGTCACGACAATATTACTTTCACATAATTCATTTTAAATTAGATTTAATGTCCTAGGTGATTTTTATCACTGAATTATAATAACTACTACAACCATACAATTCAAATCAATTCAAACCAATTAAAACAAATCAAATTTAGAACATGGCTAAAGTATTTAATCATAAAGGAATTAAATAAATCTCAATGTGTCTCATCACTTGCAAAGGAACCCATTCCCCTAGCCTAATTAATTTAATTAAATTGGCTATAGTCCTATTGATTATTAAAAAGTAATTAATTGTTTAAATAATTAATATCCTATTTTTGAATGAATTAAATAAGTTTAATTTATTTCATTAATATTCCTCTAAACCCCTAACCTAACCCACTTCAACAACTTTGACCCTGGGTTTGAACCTATCCCAACCCATTCACCCCATGCTGATCTAATTCTAATCCTAATCTAATTCTAACCCACCTCTTAATGTTGTCACATTCCATTAAGGAGTGATTAAGGACTCCACCCACTTGAGAAAGTCAAGGAATCTCAAGATTCCTTCCCTCAAGTCCACCTTCTCAAGCTTGCCTTACACCCTTCTCATGCTTCTTTAAGGCTCCCATTAATGCCTCATTAATGTAGATTCCTTAAGCCCATGTCTCCACCATGCCTATTGAATGCCTTTGGCATTTATTTCTTCTTACACACCATTAATGAGTGTTTCAACTCCATTAATGCACCTTTTCCCCCCTCTCTCTCCTCATTATTCTATAAATAGAAGGTGTTTTTAGCACAAATAAGCCCATAACTTATATTGAAAATGCATTTTTATGCTGTTAGGATTCATATAGAATCATATTCCATTTAGTTTCTCATGTTAATGCATTGTTATTATGTTCATTTTAGAGCTAAACATACATGTTTTCTTATCATTTAGTTTGTTTTAACTCAAATCTTTCATGCTAAGTCATATATGTCACTGATAGTAGCATACTCTGAGGGCTATTGTATTTCTTATCATACTCTTCTTAGTTAGAAAGCAATAGGTCAATTTTAGTTGCTTTATATGCTCATCTAACCATGTTTTTCACTAATGCAATGACCTATTGAAGTGTTGTGTCTTTCTTAATAGGTACAAAAATCACTCACACAAGGGAAAGTGTCCCTAATTCATAATTTTAAGAGATTTGTTTCATAACCATGGGTGTTGAATTGGGGTAAAAAGAGTGTCTAGACCTCATAGGCCATTTTTTATCCATCCTATTTGAAGGATTATCGAGTTGGATTGTGCCTAAACCAATGTTGAAGTTTTGTGTAAGAGGTTGAATATCTCTTAGTCTTCTCATTTTTCTCTCTACATCACCACCAGTAAGAGATATTAGTCATTCTATGGATCTGATTCCTAGAGCTAGTTTTCCAAACAAGGCACCACACCAATTGACACAAATCGATAATGAGGAACTCAACTGACAAGTTCATGATTTGTTGCAGAAGGGTTTGATCAAAGAAATTGTGCATCCATGTGCACTACCAGCTATGTTGGCACCTAAGAAGAATGGAGAATGGTAAATGTGTACTGAGTCAAGAGGTATTAACAAGATCATAGTTAAGTATTGGTTCCCTATACCGAGAATGGATGATATAATGGATTTTTTCAGTGGAGAAAGATATTTTACCAAGATTTATTTGAAGAGTGGATATCATCAGATCATAAATAAAGAAGGTGATGAATGGAAGACTATTTTCAAGACAAAAGAAAGTTTGTATGAATGGTTGGTTATGCCTTTTGGTTTAACTAATGCATCAAGTACTTTTATGAGGTTGATGAATGAGGTTTTGAATAAATTCTTGGGTAAATTTTTGATTGTGTACTTGGATCATATTTTGATATTTAGTAAGACCAGAGAAGATCATTTGTTGCACATTAGACAGGTATTGCAGAGATTGAAAGAGGAAAAGTTGTCGATTAATTTGAAAAAAGTGTTCCTTCATGAAAGAATAACTTGTGTAATTAGGTTTTGTGATTTTAACTAATGGTTTGAAGATGTATCTTTAAAAGCTTGAAGCTATACTTGATTGGAATACACCTGAGAATTTCACTGAGGTAAGATCATTTCATTGGTTAGCAAGTTTTTACCAAAAATTTATCATAAATTTAAGTTCAATTTGTAATGCTATGATTAAGACAATGAGATGAGATAAGATAAGAGAGAATTCAAGTGGACACATGGAGCTGATAAGAATTTTGAGACTTTAAAAAAAAAAATTGTTGAATTACCTATGTTAGCCTTACCTAATTTCAATAAGGTATTCCAAGTTGAATGTGATGCAAGTGGTAGTATAATAGAAGTTGTGTTGATTCAAGAAGGTAAACCTATTGCTTTCTTTAGTGAGAAGTTGAATGATGCTAAGAGAAAATATTGTGTGTATGATCAAGAATTATATGTTATTGTTCAAGATCTAAAGAAATGGAGACATTATTTGATGCCTAGTGAATTTGTGTTGTATACTAATCATAAGACTTTATGATATTTGGGTAGTCAGAATATATTGAATCAGAGACACATGAAATGGGTAGATTATTTGCAGAGTTTCACATTTGTGATAAAAACATAAGAGTGGAGTATCCAACCGAGTTGTTGATGCATTGAGTAGGAGAAGATCTTTGTTAACTGAAATGAGAATAAGGTTCTTGGTTTTGATGATATGTAGAATTTGTATGAAACTAACACTGATTTTTTTGAGCCATGGAGAATGTGCATAGCACCTATTCCAAATCAACCGAGTAGGTTTGAAGACTATTTCATTCAAGAAGATATGTTGTTCAAAGGTATTTAATTATGTATACCAAGAGGATCAATGAGAATCAATTTGATAAAGGAGAAGCATAGTGGTTTGGTTGGACATTTTGGCATTGATAAGATATTGAGTTTACTTTAGGAAAGGTATTTTTTCTCTGAGTTGTATAAGGATTTTCAAAAATTTGTGAAGAATTGTGGAGTTTTTCAAGCTGCAAAAGGAGTAAGTCAAAATACTAGATTGTATACACCAATTCTTGTTCCTGAGAAACATTGGAGCGATATTAGCATGGATTTTGTTCTTGGCTTACCGAGGACAACAAGAGGTAATGATTCCATATTTGTTTTTGTGGGTAGATTTTCCAAGATGACACATTTTATACCATATAGAAAAACATCAAATGCATTGCATATAATAGATCTTTTCTTCAAGGATATTATCATATTGCATGGATTACCAAAGAGTATCATCTCTTACCGAGATAGTAAGTTTGTTGGCTATTTTTGGGAAACTCTTTGGAAGAAGCTAGAAATTGAGTTGAAGTATAGTTCTACATTTCATCCACAGATTGATGGACAAACAGAGGTTGTAAACCAAATTTTGGGTAACTTGTTGATATGCTTAGTTGGAGGCAAATCAAGTAATTGGGATTTGATGTTAGCACAAGGATAGTTTGTGTATAATAATTTAGTGAATAAGAGTACTAGAAAGACACCTTTTCAGATTGTTTTGATTAAGTAAAAACATGTTTTACAAGGACCCAAAACTTTTGCAAAGAGTTTAAAAGATAAGCATAAAAGTTTAATAGAAATTATGTCACAGCACCCAAGAACTAAAGCCTAAAAACAAACATTAGCAACCGAAATAGCATGCTTCACCCAAAATAGGATAGAAAAAATATAGGACAATAGGAAAAAAGACAGCTAAATGCATTTCATTAAGTCTTCAGCCTGGACCACCATAAGTTGCATCTGACCAACTGAGCTCTTGAGCTCTTCCAGCTCCTTTTCATCTTTGGTACCAGTCTTCCTTATGGTATCCTATGTACACTTTCCCGGTCCCATAGTGTCCTTCAAGTCCTTTCCCAATTTTAGGCCATTTGCCTGGTCCATCTTGCCAACCAAGATCTTAGTATGTTCTATGTAGCCTTTGATACAAAAAAGGCTTTGCTCCCCAATTTTTTGCATGGTTTCTTCCAAATTTTCCACTCTTTTATGTAGTTTTTGAAGCTTTCCCTTGAAATCCTCATCAATAGCCATGTCCTCTTTCTCTTTCAATCTTTTTTCCATCTCATAGACCTTCTCAACCATTTAATCATAAGCATACGCCCTACCAACCACATCCTTCATTTCATCAAGGCACACAAACACCACTTTGTCCCCAAAACTAATCTTCTTAATGAGGTTAACCTCGCATCCCATCACCTACATTTTCTTTTTAATTTTGTCTACATCATCCATAAAATTTCCCAGCATGCAAGTGAAATCCACCAAGCATTTCTTCTCTTTTTTCATATCATTTTCCCCACTTCTCTCCTTGTCAATTTCCTCATTTATTGTATTTTTTGTAACCTTGGTCCCTGTAATATCTTTGTCAATACTATCCATGATCTCATCCACAACCTCGTTGACATTTTGCAAATTTTCCTCCTTCTGTGGAGAAATTTGGCCCTCACCCAGATTGCCAATTTTGCCCTCCATCTTACCTTCTTCCCCTATCTCCTCCCCAAAATTTTCCCCAATACTCTTATCCTACTCTAGTTCCTCGTCATCCTCAGAGGAAAGAACAATTCTCCTCTTACTATTTCTTTTCATCCTTTTATTATTATTTCTCCAGCCATTGAGCTCACCTTTTTTCCTCTTTTTACCCTCCTTCCCCTTTCCCTCCTCATACTATTCATCTTCATTTTCCTTTTCAGTATCAGACTCTTCCATAGTTTCTTCTTATTCTTCTTAGAAGGGGAGCCTTTTAAATTTCCCTTCATCGAGGTATAAGCCCCAGAGGGCTCCTCCTAATCATCCTATGTTTCCTCTTCATACATCTTATCTTCTTCATCTCTTTTTGTCTCATCATCATCCCTGGCATTACCCTTAAGGAATGGTTTTTTATTTTTTTTTGTTTTGAGAAGATCGTACACCATAAGCATTAATGTCTGGTGTGAGGTATGATCCCCTTTCAGGTCATTCTAAAGACTTTTAATGTTAAAATCCAGCAAACTCAATAAATAGAAATGAAGACTAACTTTCACATTGTGTCTAAAGTGATTTAACAACATAAAGTGGTACCCGTATGCTCTGGTAAATCTAGCATCAAGTGTGATATAGTTTCTATTAGCATATAACACATGCCTCCATGATCGATAAATGTGCTTTAAGTTGTGGTAGGAAGTTTCCTCCTTCACCAACCTCATCTTTTCCTACTTCGTTACTCAAAAATTATCTCGGGCTTTATCAGAGATACTTCTATCTCTATAAAATTGTAACCCTTTTGTTCTCATGCCAGTAGCTTCCACTATAATATCCTCTCTAACCTCCAATAAATGATTACCAACTAAAACTTTACCATTCTTCCAAGTTTTGAAAAACTTCTTAGAAACAATAGGGTTTCTTCCATGCAATCTCTCCATAAAGCATGTCATACCACCTTTTTCAGGATGTTCCACACCTTCTTGTTTTGTTTCCACTCTTCATAGTTCACGAGTTCAAATCTCTTCTTACTTCCTCCCATATCTTCTCTCTAATTAACTTTCACCATTTCTCTTTAACAATGACAAATTTCATTATGAGTAATACTAGTTTCACTATACTTCACAAACATAACCCAGAATCCTTGCCAAATCAGGACCATCATCACATAATTGTACTTTGCACTGAAAAAGAAATGATGAAACCTCACATTGTGATCAAGACTCTTCATTAAAATTGCTATTTAAAATAGCTTCCTCCTACTCCGTAAATAGTCACTATCTATTAATTATTTCACCTAAAAAGGTAGATCATCCCATTTCATCATCATCTCCAACTTGCAAGCCACATTAGCTTCCCAATCAATAAGTGCATTAGTTTCTCTAAAATTATGTGTAATGGTGCATTCCTCAAAAGATCTGATTAAGTTTTTTTCTTTATGCGTAACATTATAAATGGTCTAAGAGGGAATTAAATCTTATTTAAACATCTTATAATGTTTAAAGAGTCCCCTTCAAGCCAAAGTTTCTTACAACCCTTCTCCTTAGCCAGAACTAAGCCATGGAGAGTCACATTAGCCTCTACAACATGATTAGTTGAATATCTAAAGGTATTTTAGTCACTCCTTTACAAACAACATACTCATCTCTAATCACCATACCACATCCAGCCACCCCTGGGTTCCCTTTCAAAGCACCATCAAAGTTAACCTTCATCCACCCACTGGGAGGTAAATCTCATCTCACTTCATTTCTCATGGATTCATTCTTACACTTATTCGTATTACCTTTAATCTTCCAATTGTCAAATAAAGTAATGTCCCTTGTATGTGAAGGTTCAATCACATTCCCCTTTAAATAAAGATTCTCTAGCATAGCTATTTTGATCTTATGAAAGACCACCTTTTCATTGAAAGCCTTATTTCTAAAGACTCTATCATTTCTTTCTTTCCAAACCCACTAGTAAATATAGGGCAAAATGAAATTCTAGACATTGACCATAGTTTCATTCTTTGAGGGAGGTATCCAACAATTGAAAAGACTCTGTAAATCCTCTAGGATGATCCATTCCACATTAAGTAGTTTTAATACGTTGACCCATATCTTGTGCACATAGGGGAAATGGATGGTCATATAGTTAATGGTTTCCTCATCTTGATTGCATAAGTAACATATGTTTGCCATAGTCATGCCTCTTCTTCTCAAGTTATCAGTTGTTAGGATCTTATTTTGGAGCATGATCCAAAAGAAGACATTGACTTTAGGAGTAAGTCATTTTATCCAAGAATTAGCCCAAAAAGGCTCAGTTTGATTCTCATAATCTTGATGATACAAAGAGGAAATAGATAAACTCCCATTAGGGTTATACTTCCAGATTAGGTTTTCCTCTTCCTCAACCAAAGTCATAGAGTTTAGGATTTTATTAAGCTTCCCAAGAGACTGGTCAATAAGAGAGAGATAAACCCAATAGTTTCTCTCCCAATAGTTAGAAAATTTAAGACCAAACCTCAACTTGCACTGATCCTCAAAAGCCTTCCTCTTAGGTATCTCCTTCAAAGGGTAGTTCATCAGCCACTCCTCATCCCAAAACTGCACTGTCCTTCCATTCCCAACTTTCCATTTAACTCCTTTTCTAATGATCTCCTTATTTCTCAAGACATTTTTCTAGATAAAGGACCCCCCAGGGATGGTATCATAACTAAGAAATATTTATAGAGTAGGGAACTCCTTATTGTACTTGTTCTCCCATATAGATGTACATTCATCATTAGAATTATAATATCTCTAAATCATTCTAGCAAGAAGGTGATCATTTAGGCTCCTAATTCCACATAGTCCTAAACCCCATTTATTCACTAGCCTGAACACCTTCTCCCAAGAAATAAGAGCTATCCTTTTGTTTTTTTCCACCCCAGTCCGCAAGAAGGTTTTCTGGATTTTTTCTATAGCCTCTCCATACTTTCTAGGAATTTTGAAAATGCTAAGGGCATAAAGAAATAAATTTTGAAGAGTAGATCTGAGGATCTAAATCTTACCTTCCTAACTCAGTAATGTGTCCTTCCATCTAGCCAATTTATTATTAAATCTATCCACCAACGAGATCCAAAAAGAATCATGAGGCTCTAAGAAAAGAGGAAGACCCAAGTAAGTTCCAAGCAAAGACTCCATCTCACACCCCAAAATCTTCTTTATTATAACTTGTCTTTGTTCAGGGACATTGAAGAAGAACACCAAACTTTTCCCCCAGTTTAGGATTTTTCCGGATGTTGTCTCATAGATATCCAAGGCCTTCTTGATCTATTTAGGATTTTTTTTACTAAAGCTTCCCCCATAATCATAGAATCATCCACAAATTGTTGGTGTGAAAAAACTTGAATAGCCGAGGAAGGATTCAAACCCTTAAATTCCCCTTTCTAGACCATTTTCTCAATGTATCTTCCCAGACATTCTACCATAATAACATAGAGGATAGGAGATAAGGGGCCACCCTACCTCAATCCCCTATAAGATTTAAAAAAAGGGGTGGGAGAATCATTAATCAGAACCAAAAAGATAGTTTTCGAGATAAGATGATAAATAATATCTACACTTCTATTATTAAAACCAAAGGCCTTGAGAACCTTCTTCAGAAAATCCCATTCAACCCTGTCATAGGCTTTGGATAAGTCTAGTTTCAAAATGAAACCCTCCTTTTTGGACATAACCAGGGAATTCATATTTTCATGAACAGAGATAATGGCATCCAAAATCTGCCTACTTGGGACAAATCCATTTTTCTCTCATGATATAAGAGAAGTAAAAATAGAGAGAATCCTAGTAGTCGTCACCTTTTAAATGATCTTATAAGCTATGTTACATAAGCTTATCAGTCTAAACCGATCTATTTTGCCAGCCCCTTGTTTTTTTGGGATAAGAGAAATGAAAGTACCATTCAGATCTTTCAAGAGTTTCCTAGATGCAAAGAATTCCTTCACTACACTAGTAACATCCTTTTCAATAATAATCCAAAACTTTTAGAAGAAAAATAGGGGAAACCCATCTGGGCCAGGGGCCTTGTCCCCTTTAAAAGAAAAGACAACCCTTTTGATTTTGGCATTAGATGGGATAGCAGTAAGAATGGCATTCTGGTCCTCATTTAAGATGGAGGGGATACAATCAAAAAAATCCCTTTGAACTACCTGGTCCAAGTTCTTATCTTGATTCAGAAGATCCTAAAAAAAAAATTTAGCTTCCATTCTAATTGAATATTCATCTTCAGATCTAGTTGCATTAATAATCAAATTAGAAATTATATTCACTAGTTTATTCTTAAGAGTAGTCATGAAAAATTATTTTGAGTTCCTATCCCTTACTTTAAAAATATCTTTCAAGACCTTTGTCTCCATAAGGTCTCTTCTTTAGAGATGATATCATGATACACCACTAACTTCTAATTTTCCTTATCTCTTGATATCTTATCATAGCCATCCTATTGTATGCTATCCTGAATGGCCTTCAGTTCCAAGATATATTGGTCTTAGTGGAAAATATATTGCCAAAATTATCCTTATTCCATATTTTAATATTATCCTTCACCTATTTCAGTTTTTTTGGCAAGGATGAACATGGTTGTACCTTTGATTTTTATCTTCCACCATTCCTCTATTTTTTCCATCTGTGGATGCAAGGTCCACATCTTCTCAAATCTGTAAGGAAAATTCCTTTTCACTAATATAGGATTAGCCAAGAAAGTGATAGGATGGTGATCAGATCCTTCCCTCACATGAGCAGACAAAGTACAAAAGTAATGCAGAAACCAATCATTACTAATCAAATCTCTATCAATTCTAACCTGAATGAGATCATTTCCATTTCTTCTATTAGTCCAAGTATATTTAATTCTTTGCATCTCAACATCATGGAGGGCTTTATCATCAATGAAGTCCATCAAATTCATTCTACTATGTATATTGGATTGACTCCCCCCATTTTTTCATCCTCTTTTAGGGGATTATTAAAATATCCCATGACAATCCAACCTTCAGAATCAAAACTTCTTTATAGATGAGATAAAAAAATTCCAATATGACTCTCTCCTAGATTTGGTGTTTGGGGCATAAATATTGGTCAAATCCCAAGAGGTTCCATCCTTAATGTGACTGCATCTAATACATACCACATTATTCCCCTGGTAAATAACATCACCTTTTATAACCCTGGTAAACAACATCACCTTTTATAACATTGCAGTTCCATAAGGTAGCAATACCCCCTGAAGCCCCTTCAGAGTCCCCCCACAAATTTTTCCATTCCTATAGAAACTAAATTTTTCAACTTTCTCCTTAGGAAATTTAGCTTCTTGAATCAAAAAAATATTATCTCTAATCATATTCCTAACAAGATCTTTCTTATGAGAATTATCTCATCCTCATATATTCCAAGAGATAATCTTCATACCTTGATAAAGGGTCCTGCCTCTAGGATGGTCATATGGCTTCCATCTGCTATATTCTTATTATCCTCCATGTGCCTCTTTCTTTTATTTGATGGTCTTCCAAGAGAAGACAACATCCCTCCCACATCCCCATATTTTTAACTCCTTGTGTTTCTAACAAGAATATTATTATTTTTCTTATAATTCTTAGATTTTTCAACATCCTCATATGCTAAAGCTTCATCATCCTACCCACTCTGAGACCATTGTAAAGCCTAACTAATAGCTTCACCATCTCCCCATTTTGAAGTATTGATCTTAGAAAAAGTACTCCTAACCACATCTAGAGAATTATGTGATAAATCTAAGGATCTTTGTCCTATCACAATGCATTATTGAGCATCTTGTCCCTCGATAGCATCCCTCACATAATCTTGAGGCAAAGGAGATACATGAATCTACACATATTGCCTTACATCTTTTACCAAGCTTAAATAAGGACCACCCTTCAAACTTGAGGTTTTATCATCCTCATCCAAGGTGTCCTTCACCATAATCTCTTAAATGCTTTCCTTTTCCCTATGTGTTTCATCTAGACTCCTGTCACCACTCTCTCCTTCCTTCCCTTGTGGAGATTCATTTCTTACCTCATTACCACTCTTAGTATTTATGTTCTTTTTAACATTTTCAACAGTGTGTAAGTTCTAAATATCTCCCTCCACATTATTGGGATGAGATCTCCTTGAAGAGTCTACCCCAATCTCTTGATATTTCCCAACATGGACCCACTTCTTCATCTTCCTCTAGACTACTTTACTCAGGCGTTTCTTCACCCAGTGACTAACTTTCTTACAATGAAAGAAAGCAGAACAAAGGAATCAATTCATATTCTATCTTCTGCTCCCAGGATCCAAGCTTATAATGGATGCTAATCATATTTGGAATATCAGTATCCTGTGTCACTCTTACACAAATTCTCGTATAAGTTAATATTCTTCTAGATGTCATAATAGGGTCAATAGATAGAATCTCACCAAAGGAGCTGTTTATCCCAACAAATACATCCTCCACCCAATACTCCAAAGGAATTCCAAGATGCTTAACCCAAACCGGAGCTTGGACACTGACTCATCCTCAAAAATAAGATTGGGACACCATTTCTGAAGAATCATAGTATTTTTACCAATCATCCATGGTCCATTACATAAGATCTTCATTCGATCCTCTTCACAGGAAAAGAAAAAGGACAAACATCCCTTAGTCATAGAAACTATATCCACTTGCCCTTTTAACACCCATTTCCTCATGGTGAAAGCATGAACCACCTTAATGTTCAGCCTTACAATCAAGAATCTCTCCACCAAGGAGTTTTCCATTATTGCAATTTTGTGATCTATGATATGATCTAGGATTGCAATGGAAAAAATTCCTTGTGTCGGGTTCAAAATGTTCTTAACATGCGGTAAAGATCACTTACCCACCATGGGTTTGACACCAAAAAGGGAAGACCATTTTTTGTTTCCAGCCTATTGAACCACTGACCCACATATTTTGGGCCCCCTCATGTACCCAGGCACTTGACCAGCATCGGGATCCTTACCTTGTACCCCATTTTTCTTAGTATCTCCAAGATTCTTGCACATAGAAGAAGGACCAACATCTTCCCCTTTCACACCAGTCCCTCGCAAATTCAAATTTGAATTTTGAATTTGGCACCCTCCGTGCTCCCATCCTCCTCCTCGGCTCATTATAAAACCTATACCTTTTCAGATTGTTACTGGCATAGAACCGAGAGGTATATAACACTTGAGAGATATTACTGGAGAAGAGGACTGATGAAGGAGAAGAATCTATTGAGTTTATGAAGTCATTGCATGAGGAAGTAAAACATAATTTGGAGCATAGTAATTAGAAATACAAGGATAGTGTAGATAGATCAAGAAGACATAAGATTTTTAGGTTGGTAATGAAGTGATGGTTCATTTGAAGAAAGGCAAATTTCTTGTTGGAACATATGGTAAATTTAAGATGAAGAAATTTGGTCCTTTCAAGATATTGAGGAAATTTGATAGTGGAAATTCTTATGAAGTAGAATTACCTGATGACATGGATATATCATCTATATTCAATATTTCATATGTATATGAGTATCATGAACCTGATGAAGAAGTGACAGTTCCGAGTGATTATCCTAAGAAATAGATAGAAGAAGTTGAATAGATTTTGGAGCAAAGAACTGGTAACATAAAAAGAGGAAAGGATTACATGGAATACTTAGTAAAGTGGAAGAAAATATTGATTGAAGACTCTACATGGATTTCTCAATCTGAGTTGGATTCAGCTCAGGTCATACCTAGCTTGTGATTTGAAGAATCATTTCTTTTAACCATAGGTGTCTGATGCAGGAGCATCTTGGGTTCATGACAATCTTGTATCAAAAAAAATGTTTTCTTGTGAGCTCGATAACTTTTTGGAGACATTTTGTAGACTTCTTAGTAACTACTTTGGAGTTATCGGTTGAAGGTTCTATTTTGTTTTACCGATCGAACTCAGTTACTATTCTTGGCATGGTTTCACTGACCAGTCTCCGTGGCTCGATGGTTTTCTTGTTTCCTCTTTCACTGAGTGTATTTTTTTTTGTTGGATTTTTAGGCTGACATCGACATTTAATTTTCGGAGCGGTATTAAATTAGGATCTCTCATTGCGATGTGTGTAGACCTAAATCTAGGTCATTGTTGTTTCCTATGTTGGATCTGTAGGATCATTTGGGGTCGACCTTTTTGGTAGCCTCTTGTATAAATGTACTATTCAGTTCTTACTTTAGAGGGGCAGTGGGAATAGTAGTTTTGGGGATCTAGGGTTTGTGGATCTCGCATGGATGAGGAAATTTTTGTAATATTTTTAGATTGTATTGGCTGTAACCAGGAAGGCCTTACAACCCGACATGTATGAAGTTTGTTAAATTAATAAGAGAATTTGTATTCCTTCTCTCTTTCTCTATGTTTTAAGCTTATGATTTATGTATCTACAAGATGGTTTGGTGCTTGGGAGTTCCTTTGGCCCTAAGTACTATCCCTCCTTCAATCACCAAACTAGAAAACATTATCTACAAAGAATAACAAGAAGGAAAGTAGACAAGAGAGACGTTCAAAGTAAAATATCATTCATATATCGGTATGTTGGATCTTGTACACACTGGCCTATGTGGTCCAACCAGAACAAGAGGCTTACATAATGAGAGGTATTTCATGCTTTTTATTAATGATTATTCTAGATTGAATTGGGTTTCATTTTCAAGAGAGAAACCCAAAGCATTAAATAAATTCAATATTTTTAAAACAATAATTGAGAATGAAGTTGACAATAAAATCAAATTCTTAAGATCTGATAGAGGAGAAGACTTTACTTATGATGAATTTAATAATTTCTATGACAACCATGGAATTAAGAGATAGTTATCATCCTCTAGAACACCATAATAGAATTTTGTAGTAGAAAGAATGAATTAGACAGTTCAAGAAGCAGCAAGGACAATGATCAAGGAAACAAGTTTACTAGTGGTATACTAGAGAGAAGCAATACATACAATAGTATATACACTTAATAGAGTGTTTTACTAGAGGAAATATGGTAAGGCATCTTATGGGATATGGAATGGAAGGGCTCCCATGGTGAAATACTTCAAAAATTTGGAAGTAAATGCTATATTAAGGGCGATGAAGACAAACTTGGAAAGATTGATGGAAAATTTGATGAAGGCATATTTGTGGGTATTCTACAAGAATAAAAATGTACCAGTATTACAAAAAGAGACTAAAAAAGATATTTGAAAGTGCAAATGATAAATTTGATGAATATATCAGAAGAACCCCTGACAAGCATATTGATTATGAATCTAACTTATATGACAAAGGAAAAGAAGAAAAGAAAGAAAAAGAAGAGACAAATAAGAATCTGACATCTACAACTAAAACTCCAAGGTATGTACAAAGAAATCATTTAAAAAATTATACTATAGGATCACTTTAGTATAATTTTTTAAATGATTTCAATAATTCTTACAATAGATCTAAAAATCTGCAATTCAAGTTGTATGTGTGAACAGATCACTTTAGTGTTTCAGTTTAACCATTGAAGCATCAAGTCTCTTAACCGAGTAGGACTTAAAAGTATTTTGTAATTTAGATACATCCCAAGGAGTATCAAAAATTTTGAACATAGAAAGTAGCATTGGATATGCCCGATACCTATTGACAGTCCAAGTGAGTGTTTGATCAAGGATGGTAGCATTAGATGCCAGATACTAGGTGACAAACTATCTTTTAAATCCTCTAACAAGGTCACACCTAACAGTGTGTTTTTAACCTTTAACAGTTTTGGCCCTTAACCGATCTCACTTCAGAAGAGTGAAAATTTGGGGTACCATTCCCAGTGGTTTTTCCCTTAACAGGGTTTCCATGTTAAAAATCCATGTATTATGTGTTTATGTTTCATTACTTTACTATTTTACATTCCACATATGCAATTCTAGATTGATCGATATACTCTAGTTATTTACTGTGTTTCAGTAAATGAAATACTGCTTATCGGTAAAAATATAGAAGAAGGTCTTACAAAGCATTCCGACAAGTAGTAATTTGTTAAAATTATTTTAAGGCATTCATCTTGTAGGACTAAGTATGACCAGAGGCTTAAATGTGGTAATATGTTTAAAGGGTTGATTAAGGATTAATTTTTGAGGCCACTAATTCCCCCCCTCCCCCTCTTAGTTATTACTAACAATTGGTATGAGAGCTTGTGTGCTTAGAAGGAAGGTTTCAAGACCTAAGCTAAAGATCACAAGATGAATAGACGAGATGTGCCCAAGTTAAACAAAGAAAATTTTGCTTCATTGAAAAGAAGAATAAGACTCCACTTATCAGGTATTGGAAATGATTTTACTCGATACTTAGATACTGAATATGTGTTTCCAACAGGAGCACCCACATTTGAATAAATGAGAGAGAAGCATGAGAAAAACTGCATGATGATAGAGCTTTCTTCCTCACTCTCTGATGCTAAATTTGAAGATGTCAAAACTTGCAAAACTGCAAAGCAGATGTGGGACAAACTGATGCTTGTACATGGTGGTGACAAGAATGTTTTGGGAGCCAAGGCATAAAACCTTAGAGGAAATTTTGATTATCTCAAAATGAAAGAAGGTGAAAACATCACACAGTACAACACAAGAATCAAAGCGGTAGTCAATGCTATTTGAGGAGTTGGAGGTGTAATAGAAGAAGATATAGTGGTAAGTAAAATTCTAAGAACCTTACTACCTACTTATGCTATTAGAGTATCTACCATACAAGAAATGAGAGCAGTAGCAAATAGCAATGTTACTCTAGACAGTTTGATTGGAAGACTGATTTCATTTGAGATGAACAATTTTGATAATAGTGTCTTACCAAACATAGAGTCTGCATTCAAATATTCTTTAAGAATAAGTAAATCAAGTCATAAACACACTATGAGAAAAGATAGTGATAGTGAAAGTGAAGAAGAATATCTTGATGAAATTGAAGCACTTATGGCTAGAAGAATGCAGAGAGGCAAAGTTAAATACAAAGGTAAATTACCACTTGTTTTTTTTATTTGTAAAGAGATTGGACACTTTGATGCAAGATGTCCTAACAGAAGAAAAGATGATAGAAGTAATGACAGGTCATTTGAAAAGAAGTATGATAGAGGTGATTACAGAAGAAACCAACAATTAGAAAGAAGAGATACCCGAGACTACAAGGAAAAATGAAAGAAGGCCAGTTACCTAGCTAAATGCAAAGATGATAACACTGACATCGAATCTAATGAAGACATCGAGATGGTGTTTGTGGCAGTAAAAGATGATTCAGATGATGATGAAGAAAGGTATGTAGAAATTGCACTCATATATAAAGTTGGTAAAAATGATGTCTGGATCATAGATAGTGGTTGCACTCACCATATGACTGGTGACAAGCAAAATTTTGAGACTTTTGAATACTATAATGGTGGTTCAGTAAGAATGAGTAATGAGACACCTTGTCCAGTTGAAGGTAGAGGAACTATAATGTTAAATAACTTGATCAAATTTGAAAATTCTTATTGGGTGAAAGGATTGAATTTTAATCTATTGAGTGTCTCTCGGTTGAATAATTTCGGTCACGGAGTAGTATTTGAAAATAAGAAAGCAAAGATCTTCAATGAATCAGGAAATCTAATTTGAACCAGTGAGAAAACAAAAGGTAACTTATTCTATCTAAATGATACTGACACCACTTTCTTAATGGCTATAAATGAATACATGTGGTTGTGGCACAAAATATTGTGTCATGTGAACTTTGACAACATGATAAAGATAAGCAGAAAAATAAATGTAAGAGGCTTATCGACAATGGCTAAGCCTAACAATATCATGTGTAAGAATTGTCAAAAAGGTAAGATGACAAAGTCTAGTTTCAAAAGAAAAACCCATACATCTGATGTCATTCTAGAATTAGTCCATACTAATCTATGTGGACCCATGAGGACAAAGAGTTATTATGGTGATAGATATTTTATTCTCTTTGTTGATGATTACTCTAGAATGGTGATAGTAATATTTATAAAAGATAAATCTGAAGCATTCAAGATATTTAAATGGTACAAAGCAATGGTAGAGAAATAAAGTGGTAAATAATTGAAATGCTTAAGATGAGATAGAGGAGGGGAATTTATTTTAGATGAATTCACTAACTTTTGTAATGAGCATGGAATCAAAAGATAGGTCTCTGCACCAAGAACACCATAGCAAAATGGAATTGCTAAAAGAAGGAACAGATCCATAGTTGATTGTGTAAGGACACTGATGATAGAGAAAGGCATCACCCAAATATTTTGGAGGGAAGCTGTCAGTACTGATGTTTACACATTGAATAGAGTACAATTAAAGAAAGACACCTTATGAGCTATAGTATGGATACACACCCAACGTGAGTTATTTCAATATTTTTGGCAGTCAATGTTATATCTTAAGAGATGGTAGAAATGGAAAACTTGACTCCAAGAGTGATGAAGGAATATTTCTAGGGTATTCCACCAAGAGCAAAGCTTATAAATGTCTCAATAAACCCTCTAAGAAATTTTTTGAAAGTGTAAATGTAAAGATAGATTAATTTGCAGAGAAGAATGAAAAGGAAAGAAAAAAAACCAGAGGACTAGAATAGGTTTGTTTACAACGAAGAACCTGACACTCTACTCGACCAAAAATGTAGAGCTCCTAAGCAACAAATCATTGCACCTGAGCATCAGGCTACAATTACCGACAATCAGGATATTTCTACAGATGATGTACCAAGTGATGGAGAACATAATGAAGAACAAAATGATGATCAAGATGATAGACAAAGAGCTGAACCTATACTTTCTAGATATGTCAGAAGGAACCATCCACATAACCAGATCATTGGAGACAAGTAGGCTGGTATTAGAACCAAAATTAAGTCTCTAAATACAAGATGTCTAATTTGTGATTATGAGCCAAAATCTGTCAATGTTACACTTGATAATAATGAATGGATTAATGCTATGAATGAGGAGATTGAGTAGATTGAGAAAAAAAATACATGCACACTTGTATTGAGACCAGATGACAAGAATGTCATAGGTATAAAATGGATATTCAGAAATAAATTGAATGAGAATGGAGAAGTCACCAGAAATAAAGCAAGACTAGTATGCAAAGGGTATGCATAAGAAGAAGGGATTGACTATGGAGAGACCTTTGCACCCATTGTTAGGCTAGAAGGAGTGAGAATATTACATGCTTATGTTGCATGTAAGGGATTCAAGGTATACCAAATGGATGTCAAGTCTGCATTCCTAAATGGAATAATTGAAGAAGAGGTATACATTGAACAACCAGAAGGGTTTGTTGATCTAGACAAGAGGTACATGGTATGTAGACTACACAAATCCTTATATGGATTGAAACAAGCACCCTGAGCCTGGTATGAAAGACTTCATTCCTATCTTATAATTATTGGATTTGTAAGAACTAGTGAAAATAGTAATCTTTATTTAAAGGAAGATACTGATGTTAACATTTTGATTGCTGAGATTTTTTTGATGACATCATATTTGGAGGCAATGATATGCTATGTAAATAATTTGCAAATGAAATGAGAAAAGAGTTTGAGATGTCTATGTTTGGAGAGATCAAGTTCTTTCTTGCTCTGTAGATCATGCAACAAGATGAAGGTATTTTCATTACACAATCCAAATACATCAAGGAAGTACTAAAAATACTCAAGATGGAAGAGTCCAAACTAGTTGGAACACCGATGGAAACTGGATGTAAGCTGACAAAGGAGGACAAGTCATCAGAGGTAAATTAGACTTTGTATAGATCAATGATTGGAAAACTCATGTATGTTGTACATACTAGACCAAATATTGCACATGCAGTAGGAATAGTTGTAAGATGTTCTGCTAATCCTAGGGAATCACATATGATTGTTGTGAAAATAATTCTAAGATATCTAAAGAATAACAAGGAATATGGCTTATGTTATAGAAGAGAAAGAAAATTTAAACTTAAGGTCTTTACCGACACTAATTGGGATGGAAATATTGATGACCAAAAAAGCACAGCTGGAGGAGCATTCTTTATGGGTGACAGACTTGTCACATGGATCAGCAAGAAGCAAGGATGCATCTCTCAGTCTACTGCAAAAGTAGAGTATGCTGTTGTTGCTGCAAATTGCTCAAATATTGCATGGATCAAACAACTACTGGAAGGTATGCATATGAAAATTCTTGAACCAGTAATCATCTATTGTGATAATACAAGTGCAATAAATATTTCCAAGAATCCAGTCATGCATGCTAAAATAAAGCATATTGCCATCAAGTATCATTATTTGAGAGAACAAGTTCAAGAAAAGGAGGTGATACTTGAGTATGTGCAATCCAAGGAACAATTAGCTGATATCTTCACCAAGCCACTGCTCAAGGATGCATTTTAGTAATTGAGAAAGAGACTAGGGGTCAGACCCTTGTCTACTGGTCAGTAAAATGACTAGAAGGCTGCATCATCCTACATATTATCAGAATATCATTCGTGTTGATACAAGAAGAGAGATGGACTTCAAAGATAAATATTTACACGACAAGGTATTTATCTACTCCAAGCACCGGAGTTATTGTATTAGTTATGGATTGGGAAATTCAAGGAGTATATTATGGATAGAAAGGAACTGTTTGGTATTACTATCAAAAATATTTGTTTGGCATTTCTATCAAAGGGAGAGATTATATCCATTATCACTTTAGGGAGAGATATTATCACCTCAGGGAGAGATTATATCCATAGGAGTAATTATACATCAATGAGAGATTATATCCATCACATTATCCAGAGGGAGAGAAGTAACAAGAAAGCGAGAGTACATACAAAAGAAAGAATGACAAGAGACATCAAAAGAAAGGAGAGCGGTCAAAGGGAGAGATTTTGACACAGGAGAATAACACATCACATCAAAGAAAGAAATATTCTGCATCTATCCAGTGAAGGGATTGAAGACAGATAGAAAACTGCAAGAATCAAATCTAAGCTTATTTGAGCTTACTGAGGACAAGATATTTGTATCGGTTATAGTACATAAGATTGGTAGTTTGATGAACTTAAATTGTTATATTTCATATTGCATTAGCAGTAATCTAGTGTGATAATGTAGTGTGTTTCCATCAACGCCAAAGGGAGAGATTGATGAACTATAACTGATTAAATGTTTGAAGATGTTAAGTTGATGATCATGCAAGACATTAAAAAGGGAGAGAGTTTGACACAGGAGAATAACACATCACATCAGAGAAAGAAATATTCTGCATCTATCCAGTGAAGGGATTGAAGACAGATAGAAAGCTGCAAGAATCAAATCTAAGCTTATTTGAGCTTACCGAGGACAAGATATTTGTATCGGTTATAGTACATAAGATTGGTAGTTTGATGAACTTAAATTGTTATATTTCATATTGCATTAGAAGTAATCTAGTGTGATAATGTAGTGTGTTTCCATCAATGCCAAAGGGAGATATTGATGAACTATAACTGATTAAATGTTTGAAGATGTTAAGTTGATGATCATGCAAGACATTAAATCAGTTAATGTATTGTATTGTCAATGATGCCAACTTGATATAATCTATATGGTCATGGACATACTGCCAAAGAATTCAAAGAACTGATGAATCAAAGGCTATGATATTAGTAATGCATACAAGTCAAGTATTCACAAAGTGACTGTATACACCGACAGAGTGCACACCAAAGGACAGAGTAAAAGAGCAAAGTCACAGTGTTACCCGATGAGCAAATGCATAACATTACCGAAGAGTAAAGTCATAGTGTTTCCCGATGAGAAAAGCACAGAGTAACTTGACGAACATAATTACAATCTTTCTTGATGAACGAAGATCCCGAAGACAACTGGAGTCATACCGACGGAATAGTCAGTTATCACCGATGACTAGCTAAAGTGTTGACCGACAGATAGAGAATTCAGAAATGACAAAATGCTTAGTTGTCAAGAGATCTAAATAGACTTAACTTATACTTATCATTGTTTTAGTTGACAAGATAAAGCAAGAGATAAGTAATTTATTTAAAGTTGCTTTGTCCAATTGGCAAGAAGATCTCTTTGAGATAAAACTGGATTTTTTCTTTAAATCTAATTGGCAAGAATTGTGGATCATGCCAAGATCAAGAAAGCCAAGAAATGGTGAATCATGTTTATAAAGAGACAACCCCAATTCATTATGAATTGTGGGGTGAAAAAGAGAAAATAAAATAGATGCTGGAGAGATTTTGAAGGAGAAGAAATGTTGGAGATTTACTTTTGGCAGCTAGTTGATTGTATGTTTGTCATTGATGACAATATATAATATACAATAGTGTTTTGTATGTACTTATCAGAATGATGTTATCAAGCCTTGCGCAGTTATATTCATGTTGTAGAATTTTTTTACATTTTTTTCATACACACAGACTCAGATATGAAGTCTCAATTGTGATGTGTAATTCTGTTAGTGGCAGTTACAGTTTCTAGAGATTGTCTGTAAAGAGCTGACGTATTGCATTGGTTCTTGAGTTGTGCCTATCTTCAGGATATGTGTGTGTATATTCAAGATTAGTTATGAGTTTTAGATAGTTATCTAAAGGTGCCAAACATGTTTCAACAAGATTGCAATGTTAGAGTTAATTTGGTGAGGCTGACTTTGTGAAGCGTCGCGTCTATTCACTTTTTATTGCACGGTTGTAATTATGCTTGCATGGTTAGTTAAGCCGAAAAGGTTGTTATGAAGATTTTCCTAACAGGTCCCATGATCTCATACTTTGAGGAAGATACTTATATTATTTCATTTGTGGAATGCTAAGTGTGAATGAGAAGACAAGAGACAGAAAAAGTACAGAGCAGAATATCAGTTGTGTTTCATTCATCAAGGATCTATGTGAAGAATCAATGAATGATTAAAATATATTGGAACTGATCAAGAAAGTAGGTCTACTCTACAATTCATCATCAGATATAGTGCATATCTGTTCTATAGAAGGTTGTAGCCTTCACCATTGAAGTAGTGAGCTTTTGGATAGCGAGTCCTCACCCTTGACAAGGTTATTTGTAAAAGACTCCTAACAAGGTCAGGCCCTTAACCAGGTCACTATACTTATTTCATTGTAAAGAACAACTCCTAACAGGGTTGCAAGATCTTCTAACAGGAATTATTATAAACAAGTATAGTTTATTGTGGGTGTTAATTCCCATCGGGGTTTTTACCATTTGGTTTCCCCGTAACCAAATTGTGGTGTTGTTTATTGTGTTATCTGAATGTGCATTTACTTTATTGTATTATGGAGTTAATAAAGTAAAAAGAATTAAATAAGATAATAACTTATTCACCCCCCCTCCCTCTCAGCTATCCTTTGGGACTATTCTAACAATTGGTATCAAAGCCAAGTGCCTTCAAGAAGAAGCCTAATAGATTAAGGTAGATTAGATGGCATACTTCAGAAAAGAGAGTCCTAAGTTTGATGGAGAAAATTATCTGGATTGGAAGAACAAAATGATAACACATTTATAGTGTGTTGGTTTTGACATCTTTGAGATAGCCACACAAGAAGTTGTTATTCCCTCTCTAAAAGACCTCTCAAGAGATGATGCTAATAGTAAACAAAAGGATACATTCAGAGCTAATGTAGTTTCCAAAGAAGCCCTTATAAGTGCATTATATGATAGTGAATTCTCTGAGATTAAGAAGGTAGAAAAGGCATACACAATATGGAATTATTTATAAGATAAGTTTGAAGGAGATGTCCAAGAAAAGAATGTGCATAGGAAGACATGGAAAAATAAATATAACAACCTTGAGATGTTACCTGAAGAGAACATCAGAACCTAAAATCAAAAGGTAAATGAAGCAGTTTCTAGAATCAAAAACAATGGTGGAGAAATATCAGAAGAAGACATAATGGACAAGCTAATGACTACTTTAATAGCATACTATGAGAGAAAGATCAATATTCTAGATGCAACCATGCAATTTTCACAAGACTTCAAGAGAGAGACTTTGATCAGAAAAATCTCTGCATTTTAGATATCAAGATTGAAGGCTGAAGCCAAAAGTGAAATAGCTTTCAAAGCCTCAGTCCATGGTAAGAAACCTTTACACATCTCTAGAAATAATGAGAAAGAAGAAGTTGATGAATAACTAGAAGAAATCATTTCCATGATTGCCAAAAGAAAAAAGAAAGGCAAAGGAAAGTATGAATGATAGTTGCCATTCAAATGTTTTTCATGCAACAAGATCAACCACTTTGCATCCAAGTATCTTACAAGAGTAAAGAAATTCAGATCTGATTATAAACCAAAATATAGAAAGGAATGCTATCATGCTGAAGAAGGTGTAACTAATTAAGATTCAGGAGAAGATGAAATTGGATTCATTTCCCTTAAAGACATAGAAAAATTGCTTGAAGAAATGGACATTGAAGATGAAAATGAAGCACAAGAGTTAGCCCTAATTTCCAAAACAAACATCAAAACTAATTGGATCATTGACAACAGATTCTCTCACCACATGACAGGTGATAAAGATAGATTTGTTCATCTAGACAAGTACAAAGGTGGTATGGTTAGATTTGGAGAATAACACTCCCAAACCTATCATAGGAAGAGGATCTATCACCCTGGATGGAAAGAACAAGACAGATGATGTTCTGTATGTTGATGGATTACATCACAACTTACTTAGTGTTGAATAGCTACTTGACAAAGGTTCTCATTTGGAGTTCAAAGACAACAAATGCATTATTAGCAACAAAGAAGGAGACATGATTGCATCAGGGTCAAAAAAAAAAGTAATGTTTTTTCAGCTCAATTTAGATGTAAGTTGTTTTGTTGCAAAAGTGGATGACAGTTGGTTATGGCATAAGAGACTTTTTCATATAAATTTTGACAATATAGTAAAGATAAGAAATATCAAGGCAGTTAGAGACCTTCCAAGTATTGCAAAAATAGTTGACACAATGTGTAGGGAATGTGTTATGGGAAATCATGTAAGGAGCTCTTTCAAAAGCAAGTAGAACTTCTAGCTGAAAACAAGTTAGACTTAGTTCATACATATTGATGTGGTCCTACTCAAACAAGATCATACTATAGAGAAAGGTATTTCATTTTGTTTGTTGATGATTTTTCAAGAATGATGTGGGTTGCATTCTTAAAGGAGAAGTCTGAAGCCTTTGAGAAGTTCAAAATATTCAAATCCAAAGTTGAGAATGAATCTGGATTAAAACTAAAGTGTCTGAGATCAGATAGAGGAGGAGAATTCACCTCTGACCAGTTTTATGACTACTGTGAAGAACATGGGATTAAAAGACAGTTGAGTGCACCCAGAACCCCACAGCAGAATGGGATAGAAAAAACAAGGAACAAGATCATACTTGATACAGCGTGCACTATGATGATAGAATGAAAAGTTGTGCACCCCTATTAGAGAGATGCAACCAATACAACAGTCTATACTATCAATAGAACACAACTAAGGCCAGGCGTGGATAAGACACCTTATGAACTTTGGTTTGGTAATGTACCTACAGTAAAATACTTTAGAATCTTTGGTAGCAAGTGATACATCAAGAGAGATGATGGTGTTGGTAAGTTTGATGCTAGAAGCGATGAAGGTATTTTCCTTGGTTATTCTACTAAAAGAAAAGCATACAGATGTTTCAATTTGAGATTAAAGAAGATAATTGAAAGTACTCATGTAAAGATTGATGATAATTTCATGATTCAAGAGAGGTACTATGAATATGCACCTATGATTGAGGATGAACACAGGCCTAGCAGTAAAGACATTTTTATTGAAGAAATGTTTGATTGCATTGATGTATCATGTAATGAACCTGAATCAAGAAAAGAAGTATCTCATATTACAGATGAGGATGTCACACCAAAAGTTTCAAAATTCACATCTAGGTATCATTCAAAAGATGATATCATTGTAGACCAGAGCAGCAGTGTTTTGACTAGATCTAAAGAAAAAAATTTAATAGTGGATGAAGAGGTATGTTTACTTTAATAGATTGAACCTTTAAATGTTGAAGATGCTTGCAAGGACTCGGATTGGAAAAAATAAATGGAAGAAGAATTAGATCAAATAATAAAAAATAACACATGGGAATTGGTTCCTAGACCTGGCAACAAAAATGTGATTGGAAAAAAGTGGGTATTTAGGAACAAGATGAATGAAGATGGTATAGTGGCCAGAAACAAAGCAAGACTAGTGTGTAAAGGATATGCACAGAAGGAAGGGATAGATTACACTGACACATTTTCCCTTGTGAGCATACTAGAAGCCATTAAGTTATTCTTGGCCTATGCAACATTCAAAGACTTCAAAGTATATCAAATGGATGTCAAATAAGCCTTTCTAAATGGTGACTTGAAGGAAGAAATCTACATAGAATAGCCTGAAGGATTTAATCTATCAGATAAACTAGACATGGTATGCAGATTGAAAAAAGCACTCTATAGACTTAAACAAGCCCCAAGAGCTTGGTATGAAAGACTAGATGGTTATCTTACCAAGATTGGATTTAAGAAAGGAGCAAAAGATTGTAACCTATTCATAAGATACATGTATTATTACTTGTTTCCATATTTTTTGATGACATTATCTTTGGAGGTAATGACAAGCTTAGTGCAGAATTTGCAAAAGAAATGTCAAATGAATTTGAAATGAGCATGATTGGTCCTATAAAATACTTTTTGGGATTAAATGTAAAGTAGACAGATAAAGGGATATTTATAAATCAGTCCAAATATGTGAAGGAAATATTGAAGACTTTCAAGATGGAAGACTGTAAGCTAGTATGCACTCCTATATATCTTATATATCTTACTCAATCTAGACTAGACATATCTAATGCAATTGGAATTGTTGGTAGATTTGCATCTGAACCAAAATAGAATCACCTAATGGCAATAAAGATAATATTCAGATATCTAAAGGGAACTATAGACTATGGTTTATGGTATCCTAAATTAGAGAATGTACAACTTCATGTGCATACAGATGCAGATTGGGTAGGTTGTATTGATGACAGGAAGAGTACTTCGGGAGGAGCAGTATTTCTTGGAGTTAGGTTGGTTTCTTGGGTAAGAAAGAAGCAAAATTGTATCTCTCAGTCGACATCAGAAGCTGAATATGTTGCAGTAGCATTGAATTTTTCAACAATGATTTGGATCTAGCAGATGGTTAAAGATTTTGGCATATAGGTTGATTATCCTATTGTTATTCACTGTGATAACACTAGTACTATCAATATGTCCAAGAATCCTTTGATGTGCACAAAGAAAAAACACATTGAGATCAAACACCATTTTCTTAGAGAAAAAGTTGCAGATAATGAAGTAAAATTGGACTATGTGAGCACCAAAGAATAGTTGGCAGATATTTTCACAAAGCCTTTATCAAAAGATACTTTTGAGTATCTCAGGGAGAA
>MU223296.1:2946069-2983050 GCA_018584345.1 Thuja plicata | reverse complement strand
TTAGATGAGAATTAGAACCTTGATTGATTGATTAGGAAGATGATGAAATGATTAGCATGCTTAAGATAAGATAGATGATTTAGAAGAAGTGATTAGGATGATTAAGAAGAATATGGATGAATTAGAAAAAGTGATAAGGATGAAGGGAATGATTAGGATGAAGAAGGAAGATATCTAGGATGATTATGGATGATGATTAAGATGACTAAGGGTGATTATGAAGAATGTGAATGACTTGGAAGAATTTATTAGAATGATTAAGATAAGATGAAGAATTTGAAAGATTGATTAGGATGTAGGTGTTGATTAAGGATGATTAGAAGAATATAGATGATTGAACTAGATTAGGGAGATGTTTTGGAATATCATGGATGATTAGGAGATGATGAGTAGAATTATTAAGGATGATTGGGATTAGAGGAATGATTTAGATGATTAAGAGGGTGATTAGGATAAGAATTATGATGATGATGAAGAAGTGGGTTGATATGGAGATGACAATGTAGGATTCTGACTTATTTTGGACTTTTTAGGTCAATTTGTTCATTGGCAAGAACGGATTTTCAACATACATCAAAGGCATTGACTACACTAAGTATACCTTGACTCATATTTTGGGCATAACTGACAGTTATTGAAAACACATATCTGAAAACAGTCCTAGAAGGGACAAAGCAACCTTCCAAGAAACAAGCAATTGTGACTTTGGGGAATTTTGATAAAATTGTGATATTTCATTTGTGTATGTTCAAGTGACTCTTTCAAGCCACTTATATTTTTACGTGGTTTAACACAATGAAGACAGTACAAACAGTAGCTACCTTAAGGAATTGGCTTCACATGAAATATTATAGGCCCATTACTTGGTATTCCTTCAGCTCACACAGTAGTGTCACCCCGAGAAGGGCGCTCATGTTTTTGCCTTTTGCCAGGTATTGTTGTCATGCTACGAAGATCTCTTTCACAACACAATACCCTAGGACATGTATGATGGGAATCTTGGGGGGAGAATCTTCCCTCCCCTTGCACTATAATAAGTCACCATTTGGAGGTGAATTGGGTAGGCTACTAAGTTACAGTTTCTAATAAGATTTGTGGCGTCCCCATAATCAGTTTATACAGTGTGAGACATTTAAGTCTCTAGTTCAACCATGCCAATATACTGAGGATATTCACTCAGTATGGAATACCATTGAACACGACCCACCCGAGCTTGAAGGGATAAAGCGGACCTTTGGGTCGCACTTTATTTCTATACCGGCTGAAGGGATTACCGGTTTGAGGTCATCCTCTAAAGGGGAAGCACTCCCTCTAGACAGGCCTCTCTAGAAGCTTGATTAAACTAAGCCTTCTCTTCACCCAAGATCTGCGAAGGCGAGGGGAGAGGATACGGCTATAGTTTAATCATAGTGTCACGTAAATTTAAGGAATCTATCTAATGACAAAAATCTCAAAAGAAGTGTTGAAAAATACTTCACAAACACACCAAAAAGAGTTCATTTTCCAAATTGAACCTAATTAGAGGAACTAAGTGTTTTCTACCTAAGCAAAAGACACAATAGTATGATTAAGCATGCAAATTTAATTTATTTTCCACATATCAAGAAGGAAAACATGTAAGAAATGTGTGATTGTTTTGCCTTAAGTCATTCAAGATTTGTGAATTTCATTCCCTTATGCATTCAAGATTGGATGTGGTTGATTTCTTCTTTTAAGCAACATTCATTTAAAGACTAATGTTTAAAACATACAAGTTCATTCCCAAAATCTGTTAAAATCCAAGGAAACCTGCATGAAAATATTAGTAATCTTTAAAGTCTTCAACCCTGAAATGCTGCAAAAAGACAAATAGGTTAGTAACACTTGATTCGTGAAAATATGTGGATTCCTGATTCCTAAAATTTGACTAAGTCTAAAATTTCTTAAAAACCCTCAAAAACTAGATTTTGTATCTTAAATCCTATGAAGCTGAAACCACTCTCAAACATCTTGGAAGTATATATTTAAAATATATCTTAAGTATAAGAAAGGTACTTAAATGACATATTTTAAATATAGACCTGGTGTTGAAATTGGTCTAAAATATATATAAAACTTCTCCAGAAACCATTCAATAAAAACCCATCTCTCAGAACTAGTTTAAAATGCAAGAAATGCGGAGACGGCAATGACAGAGTGCAGATGACAATCTAAGCAAATGGTGATCTGCGCAAATGGAAATCTGTGCAAACGACTAAGTTATGCGTAGACAATGGTTTTTAAGTGTAGACGGCCATTTTGTGCAGACGACAGTTTTTAAGCGGAGACGGCCAAGTATCGCAGACGGCGATCTGCACAGATGGCATTCTGGAAATGTGGACAATGGAATCAGAGCGCAGACAGGTCTGCGTAAAAAGTTTCCAGAATCACAAAAAATGCAAGAAAAACATTGGAAAATAGGGACATGGGTCCCACCAGGTGTGCCAAAATGTATGCAATGAAACCTACTTGTTGGGAGCATGCTCAGACATGCAAACGTTAAAGATAAACATCAAATAACAACATTATACATATCTAAAGCATACTACTAAAAAATAAGAAGAGATTCATCACAACCTCCGATGAGCCAAACAAGTGCACCCAAGCCTTGTTGATTTGCTCTTAGAGAGGCTTGTGGGTGTGCTCTCCCAACACAATATTATAATCCCACTATGAAATGCAATTGAAATGATAAGCTAATAACTCAAGAACAAGTATAAGGAACTTGTCTTAAGCTTTCACCATGGATGAGAATGCAAGCTTTAAACTATAATGGTGATGCAAAATCTAACTAATATGATAAAACTAGATTCATTCCATATTAAACCTAAGATGTGATAGCTAGATTCAACAATGAAATAGCATGAAAATGAACTAAGATGAGTATGCTAAATTGCTTAAGAAATTTTAGAGTTAAACTAGCATGATAACAATGCAAAAATAAGAGATGATTTGCTCTTGAGAAAGGCCTCTATTTATAGAGTTTTTGGAGGAGAGAGAGGGCTTGGATGAGGTGAAGATCATGTGGCATCCACATAGGTGCCACATGAGGGACACATAAGCCATGCAAGAGGCACACTTTGCTCACACATGTGTGAGCAACTTTGGATGTGATGGGTCAAAGTGTACTTAAAGTACACGTGTGAAGGATCTTGTAAGAGGTGTAAGAGGGTGTAAGATTTTTAGTCCAATGAAACACTTTTAGAAAGTGTAAGAAGGTGTCATCATGGGTGTAAGAAACCTTGTTGGCACCAAATAAGGATTATTTGGAAAAGTGGATTTTTGGAAGTTTGCTCACACGTGTGAGCAAATAATTAGGACTAATTGTTGTAGGAATCAATAAATTAGCCTAATTAACCTTAGTTAATTAGTGGGTAGGTTTATTTCATGAGAGTGATGTGAGATAGGGTAGGATCTAGGTTCAAATTAGCTTAATCCAAATTATATTTTGATTAATTATGGTTTAGTAGAATTTAGGTCATGTGAAGGAATAAATAAATTAAAAATTTATTTAAAGGGGATTAATGAGG
Organism: Thuja plicata; assembly: GCA_018584345.1. NCBI lineage: Eukaryota > Viridiplantae > Streptophyta > Pinopsida > Cupressales > Cupressaceae > Thuja > Thuja plicata. The sequence goes on along the minus strand of MU223296.1, from coordinate 2,979,502 downwards.
GATAATGTATTAAATAAGATTTAATACATTAAAAGGGGTAGTATTTAACTTAAATTTAAATACTAAGGGAAGTGAATCATATTTAATTAAATAAATTTAATTAAATAGATAGAAGAATATAACAAATATAATTAATTAAAATTAACTATTATGTTATGAGAATATTAAAAAATTAATATAAGGATGAGTTTAGACGTCTACAATACTTTCACTAAAGAGAAAACTAGATCTAACCGGTGAGGGTAGCACAATGAAGAAGAGAAAAACAAAGGATACAACTAGTTCTGAAGAAGATGAAGAAAAATTTGAAGATGAAGAAATGCAAACAACTATTGATATTACTTAGATGAGCCCCAAATATTTATTGAAAATGTCTAATAAACTTAGGGAGAAAGATGAAAGGGACAAGTCTAAGGGAAAGAAAAAGAAGGTCATAATACTAAAAGGAGCCAGAAACATAATTAGGAAGTTAGTACCTAATGTGAGATATGACAAAAAAGATAATCCTATTGACCAATTGGGTATGTTGGTCAAGTTTGTTTCTGATCAAGTACCGAACTTGGAGAATGCATCTATGGAGTTAGAAATGAAATAATATGAGAAGAAACAAGTTGACAAGTTGAAAGAGACCATATTAGTAGAAAAAGAGTCACTTGTAGTTCTAGTGAATAAAATGAAGGAAACTCTATGAGAGATAGTAAATATGCTTGTAATTTTTTCCAAGGTTACATATATTATCCAAGATCTAGAGAAGAAGAGAGAGGAAGCCAAACAAGACCTTGATGATTTGGTTATAAATTTTGATCCTCTAACCAGTTGAATTTCAACATTCACTGCTAAGGTGAAGAAGATTTAATGCAACATAAAGATGTTGCAAGCTAAGTAAGATAATCAAATATTATCACTTATGGAGTTGTAGCTATCAAGCTCCCACTATGGATCTCATGCAACAACATGTGAGAGATGCAGACACAATACTAAGTCTACAAGAGGTGATCACTTTGAATGATATGGAAGGAATGAAATTGGTTATACACTGATAGATTTTATCTATAGAACACTTGCAAAAGTCATGGGAAACATCCCTAAATTAAGTGAAGATCAACTTCAAGGAAATTTTTGGCAGAATGTAATTCTGATAAGTACTTATAATCCTTTTTCGTTGTTGACAAAAAGGGGGAGAATGATGTGTAATGTATTGTATGGAAGAATGATGTAATTATGTGTGATATCATGCATAATGTAAGGGGGAGTATGATTTAAGGATGACATTGTAGTATGTATGCAACGTAAGATTTTTTAGATGATTATCTAAATTTTTGGCCATCAATGCCAAACGGGGAGATTGTTGGCATTATGATAATTGTTTGAGGTGATATGTAGAGCGTTCATGAGTGGATATATAATTGGTTGTCCTTGATGGAAATGTATTCAAATATAATGATTACAGTGACTGGTAAGAACTATATGTGATTGATAAAGGAAAGATCAACTATGTATGTTGACTGGTGTTTAGGAAGAACAGTATTACATAGATTGTGGTAGTGGTCGAGTTGAGGAAAGATTTAGATGTTGTGATCAGAGATATATTATTTATATGATATGAGGAATCTATGATTTTAACCACAATAATTTATTTCAAAGTTTTAATTAAATTATGTTTTGAGAGTGAAGATAGTTTACCTATCTGATCACCAATCAAAGTTTTATTTTAATTTGATTAAGGCGGTGGATCTGAGGCTGACATTATTAATTTTAAATATTGATAATACATTTAATGATGACATATTGGATGTTTTTGACACTCATTTCAAAGAGGTTGGCTAATCTGTTAAGCCAACTATGGTGGAAAGTTCTAGGTCTTTTGTGACCTAATGATAGTCTATATAAGGAGCACTAAGTCATTTGATTTAGGGTTGCGATCATATTTTCAAGATGGGAAGTCATGAATTGAAGCATCGAATATCAGTATAGAATTGGGAAGGAAAGGAGTTGAACATATCTGATAGGTAACCAGTACCATTCTGTAGATCAACAATCTTGTTGTTCCCTAACAGTTGCAGCAAGTCAAATCCTGTAACAAGGTGAACTTTGACAAGTTCTTATTTGTAAATACTTTAACAAGGTAGCTTCTTAATTAAGGTTTGAAATCCTCTTGTGAGGTAGATCCTATTTGATCTTTTTGTACTCCTAATAGTGTACTAATCACTTCTAATAGGGTGAACCCTCAGAAAGGATAATTGTAGCTCCTAATAGGGCAAACTCATTTAATGCAGTATTGGGCTTTTGGGTATCATCCCCACCATGTTTTTTTCCCTCTGCCAAGGTTTTCCATGATAAAATAATTTTTTATGTGTGTTAAAGTTGTGGATGCTTGATATTGTTTACTCTATTTTTTTACTTCTTTCATATGCTTTGTGGTTTGGAAGTTGCTAGTGTTGTTAATAAGATTGGTGGCCAAATTAGGTCAATACCTATTTGGACTGATTCACCCCCCCCCCCCCTCTGNCCTATTTGGACTGATTCCCCCCCCCCCCCCCTCTGTCACAAGATTTCCAAAAAAATGTAATGATCACAATTGGGTAAAGGAAATGGAAGAAGAAATTGATTAGATAGAGAAAATTTAGACTCGGGAATTTATGCCCAGGCTGGTAGAAAAAAATGTGATTGGTACAAATTGGGTATTTTGGAACAAGCTAAATGAAAATGGAAAAGGTAATGAGAAACAATGAAAGATTGGTTTGCGAGGGTTACACTCAAATTTAAGGTATTTATTTTTATGAAACTTATGCCCATGTTTCCCAAATAGAAGCGATCCAGATATTCTTAGCATTTGCAACATTTAAAGATTTCAAAGTTTATCCGATGGATGTTAAGTCGACATTTTTTACTGGAGAACTGAAGGAAGAAGTATACATTGAACAAACATAGGGATTTTATTCTAGAAAGGATCTCAATGTTATTTTCAGGTTAAATAAATCATTGTATAGATTTGAGTAGGCCCTTAAAGCTTGGTATGGAAGATTGGAAAAGTATCTAATTGGATAAGGATTCCAAAAGTGACTGCTAACAATATTTTGTATTACAAAGTTTATTTGGATCAGATCTTGATTGTTGTGGTTTATGTTGATTTCATAATTTTTGGAGGAAAAGATGATTTTTGCAGGATATTCATTGATGAGATGCAGAAGGGATTCGAAATATCTATGATTGGTGAGATGAATCTTTTCCTTGGATTATAGGTAAATCTTAACAGTGGAGGAATATTCATTTCTGAATCCAAGTATACTAGAGAATTATTAAAGAAGTTTAGATTGGAGATCTCTAAACTGGTATGTACACCTATTGTTTCTAGATGTAAATTGACTAAATAAGATGATTCACTGAAAAGTGATGCAAGTAAGTATAGGTCAATGATTGGAGGATTGTTATATTTGACTAGCTACTAGAACAAATATTATGTATGTTGTTTGTCTAGTAGCCATATTTCAGCAGATATCAAAAGAATCAAATTTAATGGATATAAAGAGAATCTTTAGATTTTTGAAGGGTATAGAATATCTTGGATTATGGTATCCAAAAGGCTCAGATTTCACTTTGACAACTTACACTAATGTTGATTGGGTCAAATATATTGATAATTAGTAGAGTACTAGTGGTGGAGCATATCCTTGGCTCCCAACTGGTTGCATGGTCGAGTAAGATGCAATATTTTGTATCATTATCTATTTTTGAAGTTAAATACATTGTAATATCCTCATGTTGCACTCAAGTACTATGGATGAATAAAAATCTGAAGGATATTGGTATATCATTTGATGATATGATCTCAATTATGTATGATAATAATAGTGCTATATATATTTCCAAGAATCTGGTACAAAATTCTAGAACAAAATACATATCCATTAGATATCATTTCTTAAGTGAGAAGGTTTTGGACAATGAGGTTAGACTTGAACATGTACCTACAAAGAAGAAAATTGCAGATATCTTTACAAAACCATTGTGCAAGGATAATTTTGAGTATCTCAAGAAGAATATGGGGGTTCTTCCCCTTCCTAGTGTTCAGTAGATGCACTGGTGTGTGCAATGTTCCATGGTATTATATGATTTCTCTTATCTAGATCAATGTTTGGTGGCTTCCTCTTAGAGGGATCAAATTGTATTTCATAAGGGGTGGGGGGTTTCTCTTTGTTATTGTTGTCAAAGGGGGAGAAGAAAAGATATGTTCATGATGACATTATTTGATATTTAGTTTTTTTCTTTATTATTGATGAATGTTGCCATCAATGACAAAGGGGGGGATTGGTTGAATGTGATGTTGATGCTATTATCATTGTTTTCATTAATGGTTGACATTGATGTCAACATATCTTATGTTTTGATGTGGATTTTATGCTTTGGTGATGTGGTGTAGCATGCTCCAGATGATGTGTTAAGTAGATCTATCTTTATCCATGTTCATCCTAGTGCCATTCATCTTGAAACATAATGTGGTTCACTCCTTTGGGTCTGGACCTACCTAGAAAGTGGTTATTGTGTTTTGGAACATGTGTTTGCATTGTAATGTGTACATATTATTTCTTGGTTTTGATTATCATGGCGATTGTGTAGCATGTTGTATTAAGTGAGGAGGTTTTGTTTGGTCCACATTTCATTCCTTACCACCACAAGAATATATTGTGGTTACCTATTTCAAATTATGTTAGGCTAACTTAGATGTTTATGATGGTATGGAGTGGTATAAGAAAAGGATGATTATTTGTGTATTGGTGAGTATGTGAATTTGTGAAATATATAGTAGACTATAATATTGCTTATGTGTTGTTGATTGTTGGTGGACAATGACTTCAGTCGTGGATTTTTTTTCATTACTCTTATTCTAGAAGCGATCCTTTTTGTATTGGCATCAAGCCTTATTTATTTAGGGCAAGTAGCCCAACCGGTAGTGAGCCAGTTGGCAGTGAGGCTTACCTAGAGTGAGAAAATCAGCAATGAGACTTTGTAAAAATCACCTTAATGAGTGTCACCTTAACTGGTGTTTCTATTCATGAGAATTAGCTTCTCCATGGTTTCTCTCATCTTGGTTTTCCACATAAATTTTGGTGCTCATGGTCTATGGTGTTTTTTTCTTTCGTGTTCATATATGTTTTAAGATTAAAATTTCTTTAAGTTTTCTCTAACATTTTATAAGTTTAAGAAATTTGATTTATTATAACTGATTCACCCCCCCCACCTCTTAGTTATTCGGCTTGTTCATCATATCAAAATTGGGTAAAGTCTATGGAAGAAGAGCTTGATCAAATAGAGAAGAATCAGACCTTGAAATTGTGCTCAGACCAGCAAATAAAATTGTAATCAAAACAAAGTGGGTTTTCAGAAATAAAATGGATGATTATGGAAAGGTAATAAGGAACTAGGCAAGATTGGTTTGCAAAGGTTAATCTCATATTGAAGGTATTTATTTTGAAGAAACATATTCCCTTATTGCTTGGATGGAAGTGATTAGAATATTCTTAGCTTTTGTGTCTTTCAAGGATTTTAAAGTTTATCAAACGGATGTAAAATCGATATTCTTGAATAGAGAATTGAAGGAAGAAAATTAATTTGAGCAACAAAAAGAAAGTGAAATGTATGTTATTTTTAGGTTGAAGAAAGCATTTCATGGATTGAAACATGAACCTAGGGCTTGGTATGGAAGATTAGACAAGTATTTGATTGGACAAAAATTACAAAAGGGATCTACTGATAGTAACTTATACTACAAAGTTGACCTAGATCAAATGTTGATTGTTATAGTCTATGTTGATGACATAATTTTTTGAGGAAATGATGATGTGTAGGTATTTTGTAGATAAAATGAAATAAGAATTCAAAATGTCCATGTTGGTGAGTTAAATTTATTTCTTGGATTACAAGTAAATAAGAATAACAAAGGGATGTTTGTTTCTTAGTCCAAGTATACCAAAGAATTATTGAAGAAGTTTGTATTGGAGAACTCTAAACTGGTTTGCACACTTATTGTAACCAAATAGAAGTTGAAAAAAGATGATGATTGGCCTAAAGTTGATGTAAGTATGTACAATTCAATGATTGAAGGATTCTTATATTTGATTTCTACTAGACTGAATAATTATGTATGTTATTTTTTTAGCGGCCAAATTTCAACAAGAACCAAAGGAATCACATATTGTTACTGTAAAAAGTATCTTCAAATATTTGAAAGGAACAAAAGAGTAAAGATTATGGTACCCCAAGGATTTAGATTTCACTTGCATAGCTTATAATGATGCGGACTGGTTTGGATGTGTTGACAAAATGAGGAGTACTAGTGGTGGTGTTGGTTTACCCTACTAATTATGGTTAACTATGAGGGGGGGTGAATCAGAAAATATTGAAATATAACACTTTAAAACTAAACCTCTGATTTAGCTCGGTGATTCAAATAAAATAAGCAACCAAAACTTGTAAATACTTCACAAACTTGATAAACAACACATAACATAAACAAATAACATTCACAGTTATCAAGCATCACATGTAACACTAGATTTAATGAGGAACCCTAATTTGGGAAAAACCTTTGTGAAAATTGTCACCCACAAAAATAAATACTCTTGTGAAGTATGCTCGGTTAAGAGCCAATCTCGTTAAAGATTACAATGCACATTTGTTAGATGTGACCCTGTTAGGAGATTGAACTTAGACCTATTAAGATCTTCACCCTATTAGGAGTGGCCTAGTTAGAGGGCATAAATATTCATCCTAGAATGTTACCTTTCACAAGGATTTACAATAGGACTTGTTAGGTCCACTCGATTAATATATTTTTTGTTACAAATGATAGTAAGCAACAATGCACTAATTTGACCTATGATTTTGCAACTATCCTTTGCTTGATCACATCCTTTTTTCACTCTCTAAAAATTACTAGCATCCACAACTCATCAGTCTCTCCTCGGAACTATCTCTCCAACTCTTTCACTACTCTGCTTGGTAGCTCTTAAACTATTCAATTCACCAGCAACTCTGTATAAACATACATACTCGTGAATATATAGGCCTCTTTTTCTCTTAATCCTATTGATTAGGTTTCCCTTAAATTGTCCTTAGCCATCAAATCCTCTCATATGAACTGATACAATGTATCTACAACTCAGTTAGGTGGTTAACCTTGCCTCATGACTTGCACTTTTCTTGGAACTCATAACTTTCTTTTTTTCACTTAATCTTCATCTGAGATTTTGAACTTGACTTTTCATGATCATAGATCTTGTAACAAACTTCTCCTTCCTACTTATCATATTCTTGATCTATGTGCCTGCACATTAAATTCATTTTGACCCTTGAATCCAATCTATGTTCAAACTTTGTTTCATGCTTTGTGACTTGGTGACTCTCTTCACTTGGTGTTTGACTTCACTCGGTCACCAACCTTGCTCTGTAACTAACCTTTCTCAGTATTCAACTTTTCTTGGTGATTGTCTTTTATTTGTGTTAGAAAGTTGACTCCCAGGGAGTATATGGCTTATTTTTTGTTTTCATTATGGCAACAAAGTCATATGAATTTTTAACAGTAAACTATGAAGTGAAAATTGACTAAGTGTAGAAGACAGGACAGAACAATGACTTGTAGTCGATCAGGGCATCAGTACACATGCGTACAACCACATCAGGATATGTGCATTCACACTTAGGCTCTATGGTAGGTTATTATGCTTACCTTATACACACATGGTATAGAATGGTTGTACAGACAAGTCATAGAAAGAACAAGTACACTATCAGTTCAAAATACAGAGTATGAAGCCGACTTCATGTTTTTGATTAGCATATAATATTTTGTTATGTAAAGGCTAAGTGCCTATTGTAATAAGTTTGTAATCATGTATTAAACATTTTTGTAAACACACTTAAGCCAAAAAAAATTTAAGCGTTGTGAATATTGTTTTGGATCGACTAAGGTCTTGTTTATAGTCGTGTCTATTCAGGCATAAAGATATATATATGTAATGCAAAGATATATTGCAAGTGTCGAAGAAATAGTTAGAGAAGATGTATAGAAGAGTAGTATGAAGATGTTAGTATGAGATAGGTCCCTTAAATAAGTTAAAAGCATAAGCGCGTAACTGGAACTGATCAGACATCTGTGTCACATACAACAGTTCACTTTTGGATATAGTGCATATCTATTCTTGGGAGGTTGTAGCCTTCTTTCTCTTTGATCAGTGAGCTCTTGGATAGTGAGTACTCACCCCTAACAAGTTTGTTTGTAAAAGACTCCTAACAGGGCCAGACCCTTAACCAGGTCATTGTACTCGCATTGTAAAGACTGCTTCTAACAGGGCAAAGGAACTTTAACAGGTTCATTATACTGGTACAATATTTGTGGGTACTAATTCCCACCAGGGTTTTCCTCTAATCAAGGTTTCCCTGTAATCATATCAAGTGTTATGTGTTCTTGTGTTAAGCTTCATTGGATGTATATTTGATTTATTTTTAAGTTGCTAAATTCTAATAATTATCTAAACACTGATTCACCCCCCACCCCCCCTCTCAGTGTTTTGAACACTTTTCTTGATCGATTAACACTTCACTGCTTGGTAACTAGGTTGTTCCCTTCACCAACTTGACCTCTCTACTTTACCGATTTAACAAAATCAAATGTTAAGTAAAAAAATTATACCAGTAGTTCCTTGTCATTGTCTGATCTTTATTATATTCCCAATTAAGTTCATCTCTGATTTATATGGTAGCTTAAAATAAAATAGAAATAAATTTCTTGAAATCAATGACAAAATAACAATTGAGTTAACCATTCTACTTTCTTGTTTTATTTTGAATTCATTCTTCATCACTATTACCTTTAGTTGGTTAACAATCTCCCTCTTTGGCATTGATAGAAACACTATCAATTGATGATGGTATACCCTGATCTCTTTTTACTGTCTCTGCTCCCTCTTAGCTTGTTCTTCTTCTTTTCCTTCTATCACATTATCCCTCTTATATGTAGTCTCTTTACTTGTGTATTCATCACTTCTCCCTTATGTATTTATCAATTACTTAATGTACTTCTTCCTCTTTGACAAATGTGCCAAAGATCTATACTCCAAAAATACTTTTTAGGTGATGAATCATACCTTGCATGTACTAATTTCTTTGTGCATACATAAATCCTTTCACAACTTCAGGCATCACCTAAAGTGTGATAACTAGCATCAACTCAAAATTTAGATATTTTAATATGTCTTAGAATTTATGTAGCATTCCTCTTGAATTAATGAATGTTAGATAGGGGTAGGACCCCTAATTTACCTCTCAGATACTCAAAAGCATCCTTTGGTAATGGTTTGGTGAATATGTCAGAAAGTTGTTCTTTTGTATTCACATATTCCAATATTACAAGCTTGTCTTGTACTTTCTCTCTCAAGTAATGATACTTGATAGATATGTGCTTGGTCTTTGAGTGCATTACCAGATTCTTTGATATATTTATAGCACTTGTATTGTCACAATAGATAGTGACTAGATTGGTGATCTCTTCTTGCATACCTTCTAGTATTTGTTTGATCCACACAATATTTTCACAATTTATAGCTATAGAAACATACTCAGCCTTGGCAGTAGACTGTGATATACAACTTTGTTTGTTGCTTAGCCATGTAACTAGTCTTTCTCCTAGAAAGAAAGCTCCTCTGCTTGTACTCTTTCTGTCATCACTGTTTCTAGCCCAATCAGCATCAGTATATAATTTCAAGTCAAAGTCTCCTCCTTTATTGTATAGTAGTCCAAAATCCTCAGTGCCTTTTAGAAATATAACAATTCTCTTAACTACAGACATGTGTGTTTCCTTTGGATCAGAAGAAAACCTTGCAGCAATCCCTACTACATGAGCAATATTGGATCTATTGTGCACTACATATTGCAACTTACCAATCATGGATCAGTAGAGTGTATCATTGACTTCTTGTGACTCATCCTCTTTAGATAACTTGTATACAGTGACCATAGGTATTAAAATTAGTTTTGATTCATCCATACCAAATTTCTTTAGGATCTCCTTAATATATTTTGATTGTGTAATATAGATCACATCCTTTACTAATTACTTGTTGAATTTGAAGTCCAAGAAAGAAATTAATATCTCCAATCATAGACATTTAAAACTCCTTTCTCATCTCCTCAGTAAAATATCTACACAATGTGTCATTGCCTCCAAAGATAATGTCATCAACAAATATCTCACCAATTAAAACTTTGTTAGTACTGTCACATTTCACATACACATTGTTGTTGTCACTAGTTCTTTAAAATCCTATTTTGATTAGATAGGAATGCAATCGTTAATACCATGCTCAGGGTGCTTGTTTCAAGCCATACAATGCTTTGTGCAATTTTCAAACAATCTCTCGGTTAGTGTTCTCAAAAAATCCTTCATCTTGTTCAATATATACTTCCTATTCAAGAATACCACTGAGAAATGCAAACTTAACATCCATTTGATAAACTTTGAATCCCTTATAAGCTGCATATGCTAGTAGAATCCTTACTCCTTCTAATCTAGCAACAAGTGCAAAAGTTTCACCATAGTCAATTCCTTCTTCTTGTGCATACCCCTTGAAAACTAATCTCGCTTAATTTCTGATTGCATTACCATGCTCATTCAACTTGTTTATGAAAATCCACTTAGTACCAATTACATTCTTATCTTCTAGTCTAGGTACCAAATTCCATGTATTATTCTTTTGAATTTGATCTATCTCTTCCTTCATTGCTTTCACCCAATCTTCACTTTCTAAATAATCTTTTACTTTTCTCAGTTCAAGTTCAGATATCAAGCATGTGTTTTCTCTTATCTTGCTTCTTGTCAGAACTCCAGTAGTCTTTTCCACAATGATTTACCTAGTGAGTGGTGTCTCTTTACATACTTATCCAACACAGGCTCGATAACCATTGGTATCTCTTCATTTCTATGATTCGATGGAAGCTCTCTTTGCTCATCTTCTTCCTCGGTTTTTTCTTTCGGTAAGGTGTTAGGAATCTCAGTTTATACATAAACAAATATTTGATAATCATTAGGTTCCTTCCTACTGTCTTCATCATTCTTCTCTACAAATTCATCAATCCTCACATTTGCACTTTCTATAATTTTTTAGTATTCTTATTCAAACATGTGTAGGATTTTCTCTTAGTATAATATCCTAGGAATATTCCTTCATCTCCTTTAGAGTCAAATTTACCATCTCTTACATATTTAAGAATATAACACCTACTTCCAAATACTTTGAAGTAACTTACATTTGGTTTGTGTCCAAACCAGATATCATAAGGTGTTTTGTTAGTTTCCTTCTTTAGATGTAGTCGGTTAAGTGTATAAGAAGCAGTGTTGACTTCTTCTCTCCAGAAGATTTGAGAAATCTCATTCTCAATCATCAGTATTCTAGTACAATCCACAATGGATCTATTTCTCCTTTTAGCTATACCATTCTATTGTGGTATTCTTGGTGTAGACATCTTCCTCTTTATACTGTGTTCATTATAGAAGAATGTAAATTTATTAGATGTAAACTCTCAGCCTTTGTCAGATCTCAAACATTTCAGTTGTATCCCTATTTATTTTTCAACTCTAGCCTTGTACCACATAAACATTTGAAATGCATCAGATTTTGCTTTTAAAAACATAACTGACATCATTCTAGAATAATCATCAACAAATAATATGAAGTATCTATCTCCATAGTAGCTTTATGTTCTCATGGGACCACATAGGTTGGTGTGTACTAACTCCAATATACCTTGTGTAGTATAGGTTTTTCTTGTAAAGATTGATATAGTAATTTTACCTACTTGACATCCCTTGCACATTACATTCTTAGGTTTTTGTAGACTTGGTAAACCTCTTACTCTGTTCTTCTTACTCACTATGATTAAGTTGTCAAAATTAACATGACATAGCCTTTTGTGCCATATCTATACATCTTCAATCTTAGCAAATGGACAAATCTTATGGATGTATCAAGGTAGAATGAGTTACCTTTAGATTGACCTCTGGTAGCAATCAGACTTCCCTTCTGATCAAATACTTTAACCTTATTATTTTGAAATTCTATTTGGTGACCTATATTATTTAACTTTTCCACACTCAAAAAATTGTGCTTTACACCTTCAACCTAATAAACATCATCACACTTAGTATTGTTAAGAAAAATTATAGAACATTTTCCCTTCAGAGGACATGGGGCATAATTTCCAAATCTAACATTACCACCATTGTGCTCTTTCAAAGTAATAAAATTATCAATTTCACCAGTCATGTGGTGTGAGAAACCACTATCTATAATCCATGTATCATTTTTACTTACTTGTGAAATTAGTGCTTTTTCTTCAATGTACCTTTCATGAGAATAATCTTTAATAGAAACATAGACAACTTCTTCTTCATCATCATCAATGTCATCATTAGATGAATCTTGTTTAGCAATGTATCATGCTTTCTTTCCTTTGTTCTCAAATTCTCTGAATCTTCTAAATTTGTTCTTAGTCTTGTTTTTGTCTCTATTATCTTTCTTCTTATTATTGGCAGGACAATTAGAAGCTATGTGACCAATCTTATTGCATTAAAAACATTTCAAAGGTAGCTTACCTCTGTACTTTCCTTTACCTCTTGTTAGTCTCCTAGCCAATAATGTATCAAATTCATCTTCATTCTTTTCATCTTTAGCATATAGATCATCAAGATCACTCTTACAACTATGAAACCTTTCACTAGCACTACTTGCATATCCATCACTAGCTCTAGAATCTCTAGACTTCCCAATAGTCAAAGGTGATTTTAATGCTCAAAAGTAGTTAGCTTACCGATTATAACATCCAAAGTAACAACCATATATAGAATGGATCTCAGCTCTTGAATAGCGGACACTCAGGTGACATAGATAGGTAGTAGTGTTCTAAGCATATTACTTGTAACATCTTCTTCATTAATGGTGTTGTCAGCACTTCTAATAGCAATAGAAATCTCCTTTAGTCTTGTGTTGTATGCTATAATGTTTTCTCCTTTCATTCTCATTGATTCAAAATCTCCTCTTAAGCTTTCAACCTTAGCCTTCTGAACATGTTGATCTCCACCAAAAACTAGTGTAAGCCTATTCTGCATCTGCTTAGCAGTATCACAACCTTCTAAATCATTAATCTCTAGCTCGGTGAGAGTAGAATCTATCTATATCATCACTTGTGTATGTTATTTTATTTCTCTTATCTGCTCTATTTTCAAGGGACCAAATGGTGGAGGTGAGTACTCTTTGTCAAGATGATTCAATGCATAATCTCCAATACCAGATATGTGAAGCCTCATTTTATTCTCCCATGTAGAAAATTTATTCCTATTCAACTTCAATGCTTCCCTCTTATACATCTTCGGATCTTTAACTCAAGTACCTTTAAAATTATCTTCTCGGAGCACTAGCTCTGATACCAATTTTTGGTTTACCCTAATAATGATGGTTTATTGAGATGGGGGTGAATCATAAAATATTGAAACTTAACACTTTAAAACTAAACCTTTGATTCAACTTGGTGATTCAAATAATAGCAGCAGCCGAAACTGTTAAATACTTCAAAAACTTGATAAACAACATATAACATAAGAAAATAACATTCATATTATTAAGCATCACATGTAACACCAGATTTAACAAGGAAACCCAATTTGGGAAAAACCTTCGTGAGAATTTTCACCCACAAAAAGAAATACTCTTCTGTAGTATGATCGGTTAAGAGCCAATCCGGTTAAATATTACAATGAAAATTTGTTAGATGTGACCCTATTAGGGGAATTATCTTAGACCTGTTAAGATCTTCACCCTATTAGGATTGGCCTGGTTAGAGGGCTTAAAAATTCATCCTAGAATGTTACCTTTCACAAGGATTTACAAAAGAACTTGTTAGGTCCACTCGGTTAAGATATTTTCTGTTACAAATATTAGTAAGCAATAGTGTACTAATTTGACCTATGATTCTGAAACTATCCTTTTCCTGATCAAATCCCTTTTTCACTCTCTAAAACTTATTGGCATCCACAACTCATCAGTCTCTCCTCTTGACTGGTTCTCCAACTCTTTCACTACTTTGTTTGGTAGCTCTTCAACTATTTAATTCACCAGCAACTCTGTATAAACATATAGACTCATCAATATATAGGCCTTTTTTTTTCCTCTTAATCTTATTGATTAGGTTTCCCTTCAATTGTTCTCAGCCTTGAGATCATCTCATATGAACTGATTCAATGTATCTGCAACACAGTTAGGTGGTTAGCCTTTCTTCATGACTTGCACTATTCTTGGAACTCACAACTTTATTTTTGTTGTTTAATCTTCATCTCAGATTTTGAACTTGACTTTTGATGACCATAGATCTTGTAAAAATCTTTGCCTTCATCCTTAGCATCTTCTTGATCTTTGTGCCTTCATATTAAATTCATTTTGATCCTTGAATCAAAACTTTGTTCAAATTATGTTATGTGCTCGGTGACTTGGTGACTCTCTTCACTCGGTGTCTAACTTTGCTCGGTTACCAACCTTGCTCGGTAACTAACCTTTCTCAGTTGTTAACTTTTCTTGGTGACTCTCTTTCCTTTTCTCCACCAACTAACACTTCACTACTCAATAACTAGGTTGTTTCCTTTACCGACTTGACCTCTCTGCTTTACCGATTTAACAACATCAAATGTTAAGTAAAAAATTTAACCAATAGTTCCTCATCATTCTCTGATCTTTATTATCTTCCCAATTAATTTCCTCTCCAATTGATATAGGAACTTAATATATGATGAAATAATTTTTTACATTAGTATGCAAAGAGAAAATAGTTGTTTTGAACCATCGGTTACACTACACTGAAAGTCAGGTTTCAGTTCAGACTGGAAGTGATGAGTAAAGGGAAACCCGACAACACAAGTTTTGAAGTGTAAACCAAAAGTGCAACCCGAAGATGATATAGAGAAACCTGAAATATATTTCAATAAAGGAACACCGAAAGAGAGTCAAACTGATTTTAGAGCAAACCGAGCATCAGACACCAAAAGTGAGTTATATCCCGAGAAAAGTGGATCTGACTTCCACATCAGATAAAATATTTATATTTTATATTTAGAGTTTTTATTTGTTTTAAAACCATTTCTTGAAGGAAAAGAAACATAATTGTAATTGTTTTAATCAGTCTAACTGATTAAAAACATGCAGACTAGGAGATCAAGCTCAATTTGTGAGCCTTTGATCATAGAGTTAGTTTTGTAATACGTGAAACAAAATTAGGTCAATCTATTTTATAAATAGATGTTGTAATCATTCATTTGAGATGGATGAGAGGATGAATGTAGCCAACGAGTACATCTATGGATCGGATTGAGAGTTTCAAGAAGCTGAACATAAAAAGATGCATTTGGTTATCAAGAACCAAGAACCAAGGCTACCAAGAAACAGAGGTAATAATCAATCACATTAGGTGATATTTTGTACATGTAATCTTGAATGGATCTGTAATCATAAATTTTAGATTGCATACACTCAGGTCAATGATTATTTTTGTCTGCATTCTAACAAGTGTAGAAAATAGAAGAAATCCTTTCAAGAAAGGTGGATTTAACAATCCTATTGTAAATCTCTTAACCGAGTGCACACTAAATAGTGTAGCTAAATCTCTTAATAGAGTAGACCTTAACCAATCTCTGCATAATACTCCTAATAGGGTAGATCATCAGAAGTGATCAAATTGTAAGCCTTAACCTACCTCTTCCAATCTGTAGATAGTGAATTTTTTGTGGGTGCCATCCCCACTGCAGTTTTTACTTTCTAATAGGGGTTTTCTGCCTTACCCTATCTTGTGTTATGTGTCAATTACTTTCATGAATTTTTCTATGAATGTCTACATATAATTAAGATTATTAATTGATATCATATGCATAAAGAAAGAACAACAGATATGATCGGTAAAGCAAATATTTGATTACTTAAGGTGAAAGGTTAATTAACTAAAAGTTTTAGAGGTACTGATTCACCCCTCCCCTCTTAGTACACACTTCCCATTATTTCCAAAAATTGGTATCAGAGCTAGATCTGTCATTTGGAAATTTTAAATACTTAAGAGAAAAGATCATACAATGAAGAAGTACAGGCTTGACAAAAGTATTGAGAATCATAAGCTGGAAATTTAGATCTTCTATGAGCAATATAAGGAAGCTAGAATCAAGATGAGACAACTGCTAGATGAAAAAAATATTATGGCATCTCATTGTAATGAAATAGACTACCATGAAGAAGAGATACTAAATCTATTTGAGTCTTCAGGATCTAGAACTAGCAAAGCATCAGACACATCAGAAGAAAGCATCACAAGTCTAAATGAAATCAATCAACATCTAGCTAGACAAGTAAAATCTCTACAAATCAGTCAAGAGACACAGATGGTAAGAATGATTTATGTCATGAAAAATGCTAGACAAGCTAAGCAAGAAAGTACACTAGCTATCGATGATAGGAGGAAGATTACTGAAAAGCTACAAGAGAAAGAGTCAGAAATACAAAGACTTACTGAACATCATCATGAGATCACAAATCAAATTATTCTTATGAGTCAAGAGGAAAATAGAATGAATACATAACTCATTGAAAGAATAGAAGCTATCGGTGAGCTAAGGGAAGAAAATGAAAATATGAAACAAGAAGTAAGAATTCAGCAACAACATAATGAAATAATAAAGAGAGCTGAAGAAAGCAACATAAGGGTGGATGATTGTCTGGATGGACAAAGGAGAGCCAACAACAACACTGGACTAGGATATACCAAGAATGGAGAATCACCCAACCAAGCTGATCCAAAGAATGTGTACACAAATCCAAAACCAAGAGAGTTGACACAAAATCATTGTGGAAGGCAAGGCCACACATCAAATATTTGCAGGAGCAAAATGAAAGGTATTCCTAAACCCACATCTTCATTCATAGGAATTTTTTATAAATGTAACAAGAAAGGACATAAAGCATATGAATGTAAATCTGAGGTGAAACAACCAAAGAAGGAAACATACATGGGCATATAATGTCCTACTTGCAAAATGCATGGGCACACATCTCTTGAATGCAAGAAGAAGAAAAAGCAAGCATGGAAGCCTAAAGGTCAAGAAACTACATATCAACCAAAAAGAGTCAGCATCCAATATGTTTGGAATTACAATACATGGGAAAACTATAAAGCATGTGGAAGATTTGGTCACATAGCTACAAACTGTGTGAGACAGTGGACAAGAAAGTCTTGAGGCTGGACTAACCCCAGAATGACATGTATACACTGTCATAAAGTTGGTCATCTCAAAAAGGATTGTAGAGATCAAATGATAGAGACCAACACCTGTTCCAATGGAAACACCATTGAAGACATCAGGAAGAAGATAAAAAAAATGTGGAGGAAAGCTACAAACATTGATGAAGCCAAACCGAGCAATACAATTGGTGATACCTTATCCATTGGATATATTTACATCACCACCCCCACCTAAATAGAACAAGTAATGGAACTGCATTATACCAAGTTATATTTTGCATCAGTTCCATTATACATAGTTAAAATACCAAATCAGCATGATTAAAGATGCACTATGGTATTACTTGTTATAATTCTGTGAATAAAATCTCATCGGTCAATACATACCAAAATGTATCGATGTATATACAAAGCTAATTTTTCTATACTTAATCAGAATCGTCGGTTAACACATAGAGGCTAAGTCGCTAGTGTAAACTAAGATCCATCGGTAATCATACAAGTGGACAATGTTGTCTTCGCCATACACCAAAATCCATTGGTGAACGTAACAAGTTAACAGTTGCCCTGAAGCATCACGTTATCACCAAAAAAAATTATTGTGTATCACCTGATGACTTTGTCTTTACACACCAAGAAGTGGTTGAGAATTAATGACTCAACTTAGGGAAAAGTCTATAAATAGATGACGGAAGGGTTTCATTTTCACCAAGCGATTAGAGCAAAGCAACAAGAGAGAAACTAGAGCATGAAGTGACAACATTGTAGAGTGACTCCAACCCAGTTCATAGCACTCCAAATAGATTCCTAACAGCTACAGAAGTTGAAGTAAGTAACAGAGACAACCGAGAACTCTATTTTAATTTACGAGAAAAAGCCCTAATTTCAGAAATGATGGCAACTACATCAAGAATTGCTAAGCTCAAGAATGATAAGAAGAATAAGGTCAATCTTATCAATAATTCAACCTACAAGGAACCTCATTAAAAGATATGTCCTGAGGTTGCTTCACAACCTGACAATGCTGGTGCATTCTCTAGAATACCAGTTAGGGTTTTACTCCTCAAAGACGTGTGAGCATATATACATTGCAAAATAGCAGAAACATGAGACCTGGAAGTTGAGAAAGCTTTCAAGAAGCTTTGCAACAATGATGGCACTATTAAAGAATAGCACAAGCACATTGAGGTAAAAGGGCTCACAAACGCCCTATGGTTCTCAAAGGAGTTCAAGACTGAATGGATTCAGTTAGTACTGAGCATGATACATGACTAAAAATTATGGTTGGATGAGCCAAAACCAATAACTAGGGATTTTATACATGTTGTCACTGGTTACCCCATAACTGATAAGGTAAAGTCATTAAAACACCCACCTAAAGTTGAAATTGAGAAGAATACAGGAGCAACATGGGATGGAAGAGGACTAAAAGTGTCCACCATCAATGATGATGAATTGAAATTTGGAACATGTGTCTTAGGATACAAGTTCTTTCAAGCTAGTAGGATGAATAACATTGCATCTGGAGTAGTGGATACAACATACAATATTGTCAAGAAGGGACTACAGTTGGATCTGTCAGAACTGCTACTAAGACAATTAGAAGAGAACGTGAAGACAATAAGAAATGCAAAGTCTAATTCATGTAAGTTTGGATCTCTGGTAATGTGCATATTTTTCTATTTCCAAGAATCTTTCCCATCTATAGGAAATTTCAAATGGGAAACTACTAGACCAGTGACCATATAGATTAGTGAGTTCATAAAATCACTAGGAGACAATTTTGAGTCAGTCCTAGATGAGTATTTTGCTAGATTCAAAGATAAAATGTAGAAGAGGGTAAGGATTCTAGAACAGTTAATAGAAAAGTTCAGGATTGACATATGTTTTATGGTAGACACTGACTACACATACATCAAGCTAGCTATACCAAGGACAACATGGCTAGCACCACTTGATTATGAGGTAAACATAGACCAAGCATCAAATGCAATTGAGGCATTAATAAATGAGCCATTAGATAAAACACAACCTAAGTTTGGAACTTATGAAGAAGCTAAAGAAAGGATTAAAACTGGCATAGTTGTGAAGAAGATTGATAGGAATAAAGACAAGATGGTTAAGAACTTGAAGAAAAAGCTATCAGTGAATGAAGAGGAAACTGAACAGAAATAAGAAACTGAGGGTCAATCACCCATCGGTGAAGCTGACAAGGAGAGTGACTTAGAATCCATAGAGTCAGATACACCACTACCTCCACCAGAAAAGAAACCTGGGACCACTTCTGCATCCAGGACTAGGAGTCAGACAACAAATGATGCAAGTCCTTCACCGATAAAGAAAGTTCAAGTAAGGACCTACAAAAGAAAACCTCAAACCAAACAATCCAAAGCATTGAAGAGGAGAAGGAAATTAATCCTAACCAAATAGGATATCAAAGATACTCAGGAGGATGAATCTATCCAAACATAAAAGAATAAGATTCCTAATACCATTGATGAAATATGTGCATCAACGATCAAGTAAGGATCAATTACTGAGTCCAAGATCAAAAAATGGCTAACTCTGAACCCCATGGACCAGAACAAGATTGAGGAGGCAATTATCACAATGATGAGTATATTTAAATATATACAAATACAATTTCATAACAAAATGCCAAAAGAGATATATGAAATATTATCTGCCAAATGGAATTATGCATTAAAGAATGAGAAGGAGATAAGGGAAAGAGTCCTAGTCTCTCTTATGCCTCCCAAATCTAAAATAGAGGAGATTGAGGAGATGATGAAGAAACATATAAAGGAGTTCTCACCCAATATGAGATCTTACAAGGCTCTACACGGCAATCTTATAGAGATAGATAAGGACAGTAACAAAATTTGGATTAAAATACTCAATAGATCTACTGAGGAGGCAAGCCCTGAGAGAAAATTACCTCTCACAAATGAGCCACACAATGATGACTCTCTGGCTAAGCCTAGCCTAGAGAATATCCTTATAAATGACACTAAAGATGTCACAATAGTAGAATTGGTAAAAGAAGAATTGAAAACAATAGGCAACAAGGATATGGACGTTGTTGATGAAACATGGCCAGACAATACAATTATTGATATTACCGAAGATCATGCTGATGAAATACAGAAAGATGAAGACATTACTATTATATCTGATCAACCCAAGGATCAAGATACATTTTTTGATGCTACACAAGTACACATACTGGGCTATATGTCATTATTGATTTAGGAAATCAATATAATCTCACAGAAGGAGAAGTCCCCCAAGCCCGATGCAAGCATACCTGTGGATACAGGAGAAGGAGAAAAGAAAGACACAATCGATGACCAAAATGTCATCGGAGGAGATCAAAGTGTAACAAGTGAAGATCTCAAACAAACAGATGGAGACCAAATAGAAAAGGATGCACAAATGAAAGATGAAAATGAGGTGTAAACAGAGAAAGTTGAACAAGATAAGACAGTTAATACCACTCCTAAGAACATCGAAGGAGATGCAACAGATACATCGAAGGTTGATAAGGAGGCATCCCCAGATAACTAAAAGGAAAACACTAAGTAGAAAGAAAAAGGTACAACACCACAAAAGCCATCAAGTGGCATATCAGACAAAGAAGAGAAGCTATTTATGGTTTTACATACAGGTGCATCACAAAAGAAGAAGAAAACCAAGAAGAATAAGTTGGAATTCATACTTGATGAGATCATAGAAATACCAAAGTGTGATCCAAATACTTTAGATATTTAATCACTCCAAGAATATGGAGAAATCTGTCAAAGGAAAGCTTTGCAAGAAAATCTTAAAAAGTAGCACCGAGACTCCTTAGTATTGGATACCACAAGGGATATCTTAAACTAGCTAGTCCACAACATTGATGTTGATCACAATGCCCCCATTCTGAATAAACTATTCATTCTCACCGATGCCATTACAACACAAAATGTGGATGCAAAAAATGTGATTGAGGAACGAGTAGAACAAAAGTTCCAATATAAATTGACAGAAAAGATCAGCCAAGAAGTGGCAAAAAATAAGGTAAATCTTTCAGAATTAACAAATGAATTTGATCCAATCATTACTGAAGTTGTTTCCTTAATTCAAAATCTATTCACTTTGGAAAAATTCATAAAGGATAATAATGATAATATTGCAAAGATCGATTTTGATCTAAATGCAAGTGCTCAAATTCTAACCACAAATGGAAATGCAATCAAATTGCATTATGAGAAGGTAATCTAAATCAAATAGTTAAGACAAGAACTTTGGGAGGCAGAATCACAGTTTTGAGAAGAGGTTATCAAAATACTGGCTCTACTTTTACCGAACCTCACACTTCAACAATAGCACATAAGTTCAACAAGATAGCTAATTGCCACCCCTGAGATGTCTGTAGCAGAAAAAATCTACGAAATGCATGCCAAGATCACACTAGACAATATGGCTCTTGAACATTTAAAGGATAAATGGGAGAAGATGATGGAGGAAATGAAGACCTCTCACTCTCATATTTTTTATAAGCTATAGGTATACACCTTTTCCCTTACTATCAACAAAAGGGGCAAAAGGCAAATGATATGTACAGAGCATATAGTAAAAAGGGGAAAAGGAACCGATAGTATAAACACAAGTGTACATACACATATACTATAATATACCCGCATATGCATAGGGGGAGTCATGAAATGACCAAGTAATACACATGGTGTACATATTATAAATCTTTAGTATTTTGCACATATCAGTTTTTGATACTAATGTAAAAGGGGGAGATTGATGACATAAGTTTTGCCATTAGTATGCAAAGAGAAAATAGTTGTTTTGAACCGTCAGTTACACTACACTAGAAGTCGGGTTTTAGTTCAGACCAAAAGTGTTGAGTAAAGGGAAACCCGACGACACAAGTTTTGAAGTGTAAACCAAAATTTCAACCCGAAGATGATACAAAGGAACCCGACAGACAGTTTGACAAAGGAACACTAAAAGACAATCAAACTGATTTTAGAGCAAACTGAGAATCAGACACCGAAAGTCAGTTATATCCTGAGAAAATTGGATCTAACTTCCACGTCAGATAAAATAGTTATATTCTATATTTAGAGTTTTTATTTGTTTTAAAAACATTTCTTGAGGGATAAGAAACATAATTGTAATTGTTTTAATCAGTCTAACTGATTAAAAACATGCAGACTAGGAGATCAAGGTCAAGTTGTAAACCTTTGATCATAGAGTTAGTTTTGTAATATGTGAAACAAAATTAGGTCAATATATGTTATAAATAGATGTTGTAATCCTTCATTTGAGATGGATGAGAGGATGAATGTAGCCAACAAGCACATCTATAGATTAGACTAAGAGTTTCTAGAAGAAGAACAACAAAAGATGAATTTGGTTATCAAGAACCAAGAACCAAGGCTACCGAGCAATAGATGTATTAATCAATCACATTAGGTGATATTTTGTACATGTAATCTTGAATGGATCTGTAATCAGAAATTGTAGATTGCATACACTCAGGTCAATGAGTATTTTTGTCGGCATTCTAACAAGTATAGCAAATAGAAGAAATCCTTTTAAGAAAGGTGGATTTAACAATCCTATTGTAAATCTCTTAACCGAGTGCATACTAAATAGTGTAGATAAATATCTTAACAGAGTAGACCTTAACCAGTCTCCACATAATAATCCTAATAGGGTAGATCATCAGAAGTGATCAAATTGTAAGCCTTAACCGACCCCTTCCAAACTGCAGATAGTGAAGTTTTTGTGTGTGTCATCCCCACCGCAGTTTTTACCTTCTAATAGGGGTTTTCTGTGTTACCATATCTTGTGTTATGTGTCATTTACTTTCATGAATGTTTCTATGAATGTCTACATACAATTAAGATTATGAATTGATATCACGTGCATAAATAAAGAACATCAGATATGATCGGTAAAGTAAAGATTTGATTACTTAAGGTTAAAGGTTAATTAACTAAAAATTTTAGAGGCACTGATTCACCCCTCCCCTCTCCATACACACTTCCCATTATTTCCAACAAATATAAACCAGAAATCAATTGCTTGACATCAATGAAAAAATAACAATTGATCTAATCATTCTACTTGCTTGTATTCTTTTGAATTCGCTCTTCATCACCTTTACCATTGGTTGGTTGACATGTGGATCTTATTTCTTTGGCTCCCAATTAGTTGCATGGTCAATTAATAAATAGTATTTTATATCATTGTCTACTACTAAATCTGAATACATTGTTGCATCCCCATTTTTCTCTCATGTACTATGGATAAAACAAAGTTTAAAGGATATTGGCATAATATTTGATGAACCAATCTCAATTATGTGTGATAATACCAGTGCCATAAACATTTCCAAAAATTAGGTATAGCTCTCTAGAATGAAACATATATCCATTAGATATCATTTCTTGAGAGAGAAGGTATCAGACAGTGAGGTAAAATTGGAATATGTACCTACAAAAGAGCAGATTGTAGATATTTTCATAAAATCATTGTACAGAGATACTTTTTAGTATCTCTGATAGAAGTTGTGTATTCTACCCCTTCCTAAGCAGAACTAATATGCAACAAAGTGTAAATTGGTCTAGGGTATTACATTCTTATTTTGATCTGGATCAATGCTTGGTAGATTCCTCTTACATGCAAAAAAGTAAAAATTTTAGGGGGAGTTTTTCCCTTTGTCATTGTTGTCAAAGGGAGAGAAGAAAAGAGGACATGATGATGATATTTCTTTTTTTCTTTGTCATTGATGAATTTTGCAATCAATGAAAAAATGGGAAATTATTGGATTGTGATTGTTATTGTTAATAATAATTTTCATTGATGTCGACATATTCTAGTTGATTGGATATGATTTATCTTGATGCTTTGGTGATCTGGAATTGGCATGCCCTGGATGTTGTGCTACATTAACCCATCTTTTTCCACATTTATTCTGGTCCCATTCTTTCTGTAATGTATTGTGCTACATCTTTTTGGGTACGAACTGATCTGGGTATTGGTGATTGTGTTTCAACAACATAATATACATTTTAACATGCAAATTCTATTTGTTGGTGCCAAATATCATGATAAAGAGTAGCATGATGTTTTGTGTGAGGAGTTTTTAGTGTCATCCACATTTCATTCCTATCCACTGTGGGAATGCCTTGTGGTGATTTATTTCAAATTTTATTTGGTCGACTTGATAAGTTGATAATTAACATTGTTCTTGGCCGACATGAATGGATATGGATGCATGGAATAGTATATATAAGAGATGATTCTATTTGATGTGCATGTATGCAAGAGATGATTACTTGAGAAGATGACATTTAGATATTATTTTGTGTGAAAAATGTGCAACCACAGGAAACAAATTGTAGAACTATTTTGTGTTACAGTTGTTGATTATTATTTTAACGGTGGATATATTTTTTTCTGATTATTTCTTCTTTTGAAAATGGACCATCTTTCAGCTGTGATAACTATTTTTATATTTGGGTAGTTATCCCTACTGGTAATGAGCCTATCCATAATGAGCCTACCTACAATGAACATCTTAGTAGTGATCCTTCATTTTAAAAATAACCGTAGCCGGCGTTACCTTAACTGGTGTATCATATTTGAGAGCTACCATTCTCTATGGTTTTTCCTATCTTGAGATTTCCACATAAATATGGTGTTCATTGCAAATAGTGTTCTTTTGTGCTTTCATTTGCATAACTATTTTTATCTATCTAATTGATTTAAGTTTGCTTTGGATTAAGTATATTGAAGCAAATTTTTTTATAATAACATATTCACCCTCCCCCTTGCTCAGTTATCCGGGCTATTAAACAACTAATGCAATTATGGGCTTTATGCTTGGCATCCATTTTTTTTGGAAAAGCAATGTGATTCATGGGTCCATAGGAATGGTATGGAGGTCTTTTGGATGGATAGAAGGTTATCATAGATGTGTACCTTTGATTATTTGTATTTATTAAAGGATAGGTAGATTGTAAGCTAGTGGATGTAAGAATATATGAGGACCTAAGATGGATGGAAGAGATGAAGGGGAATTTATATGTTTAGATTTAGATTTTTTAGGGATGCCAACATCTTGATAATAAGGTATGTAACCAAGGCCATGACCATGGGTATTTTCTCAAATATTGATGCATAGGTAGGTGAAACACAAAGACAACTCTAATCACTATTAACAATTACAAGGATAGGATGCTTGGGACAACAATACTAGTTCATGAATTTTCCCTAAACCCTTCTTTCAGGACCTATCTTTGGATTCTTAGGAATTTTTCATATTTGGTTTCATTGAAATCATTTCAAAGGCTTGACACATAAAATAATAATCTTCCTATCACTTTCTAATAGGGAATCTAAATCATACTTTTATCTTAACACCTTTTACCCTTGTTTGACAAGTAGAGATGAGAACCATCTTGGGGTCAATAACCAAACAAATCACAATCTTCATTGGGTTTATTATTCATAGAATGTTGGAGATTACTGAGATATTGTTCAATTTGTGCATATATGTGCTGGAAATAATCTCTTGTCATTGATGTCAACATATTTCTACTATTGAAGATAGTGTTCTTGGTTTATTCAATGAGATGATTTTTTTGGTATGACTATTGTATTGAAGATTTGGTTTTGTGATCATATAGTTGTGTTCTAGGATGTACTTGATTCAGTTCAAGTGGCAGAGGTTTGCACTCTATTATGAGAGATTTATGATGGATTTATTAGAGACTCTTATTTTGGTTGTCTAGGCTAAGACAATGTTTCAGTATTTGGATCGGTGTGGATCATTTATGCAATATTCTTGGTTTCTAACTTGGTGGTGAGTTCACGACATGGATGTGTTTCCTCATCTCAATATTTTTGTGATTTGGATGTTGGAAAGTTGATTTTATTTTATGATAGTGGTTCTTGATTAGTGTTCTTGGTGAACAGAGCAGAGAAGTGAATGAATTCTATGATAGAGATGTTCATGTTGATGTCCTGGTACTTCATGTTTCTTGTTGATGTTTCTTGATCATGTCCTATTCATGTTGTTGGATCACATTGGATTATATGATTGGATTTGGTGAATTCCCTATGGTGTGTTGATGTTCTAATGACTCTTTCTTATGATTCCTTAGCCGAATTGGTGATGTAGTGTGTTGTGAATGTTTGTGGTGTGATCTACAGATATGGAGCATGTTCAAGATGTTGCTATGGATCATTGTTATGTCTTAGTTGACATTCAATGGATTGGATTGAGTATTGAGATATAATGAATTAATGTTTTGTAATTAGGTCCCTGGTCGACCTAGTTGAGATAAATTAATATAATGTGTATGTATATATAATCATTTGTAATTGTAATATTGTGAGCGTGCGAGTGCAAAGGTGAAATACCATGTAGAATACCTAAGAGAAGAGGTGTGAGTAGAATTTATAATTAAGGAAGATAATCATTGTACTTCATTGGAACTATTTTGGCATATCAGAGATGTTTTTTTTTAGTTCATGAGCTTTGATAGTATGTCCTCTATGATATGAGATTGGAGATTATTGTAAGGCAGTGAGCCTTCCTTGGGATTTAAATCCTTGTTTTAATTGAGCATTGAGCTCTAGGTATTATTCCTAAATGTATGTACATTCCCCTTTGTAATGCTCCTAACAAGGTATAGTGCTTTTAAAAGAGTGAATTCATCTTTTGGGTTCCATCCCCACCTTGGTTTTTTTCCCTAACAGGGTTTCCACATCAAAAATCTTGGTGTTATGTATTGGTTACTATGTTATGATCTTTCTTTCATTTTTATCATTCAAATCTGAGATTAAATTTTATAAGTTAGTTAAAGTTTTATGTTACTATGGCACAACTAATTCCCNCCCCCCGTTAGTTGTGTGTACTCCTTAAGGTATAATAATTGGTATCAGAGCTATTCTCATCTTTGAGAAGCTTGATTGCTTGAGGATATCTGAGATGTCAACCTTTAAGAAGGAGAGTCTGAGATTTGATGGAATGAATTATACTATATGGAAGTACAAGATGATTACACACTTGAGATGTATTAGTGAAGAACATTGGATTGTAACAAATAAATATTACAAGCCTCATGTTGATCTTGCTACTGCGAGTGCCAATGAGAAGAAATAAATCAAGTATAATGTAGAGAAAAAAGAATCCTTAAAGAGTGCCCTATCTGATGTTTATTATAAAAATATTTTGGGATTAGAGATTGTACATGAAGTATGGATAAAGTTGGAGACACTATATGGAGGAGATGATTTTGTGAAGCAAGCCAAGTTACAAAGTTTGAAAGGAAAATATGAAGTATTGAGGATGAGAGAAGATGAGAACATCACTACCTACGTGAATAAGATCACCAAAATTTTTTGTGGAATCAAATGCACTTGTGGAACATTGGAAGAGAGTGAGATTGTTTCTAAAATACTAAGATCTTTACTCCTGCTTACAAACATAAAGTTGTTGGCACTGAAGAAATCATAACTGTGACTATTATGACAAGAGATACATAGGTTGGTAAGTTAGTTGCTTTTGAAATGAGTGAATTTGGAGATAAATTTCCTCCTAAAGCTGATTCTACATTTAAAGCTACTATTTCTAAGGATAAGAAAAGATATGACCCTGGTGAAAGTTCATCTAAGCTTGGTAGATATACTAAGGAATGGGAACAAATTGAGAAAGAATAAAGAGAACTTGAAGCCCTATTTGCAAAGAGGCTACCTATGGGATCTATTAAGTGTGAAGGAAAGTTGCCTTTAAAGTATTTTGTATGTAATAATATTAGTCATAGTGCTTATAAATGTCCTAACAAAGAGCCTAAGTACAAGCATAAGAAGTTCAAGCCTAAATATCAGAATAAATGTTCCTATGTTGTTGATGAAGGAACAAAATATGATGAATCTAAGAAGAGTGAAGATGAGATTGTGTTCATTGTTATCATATATGAGAATCCTAATGAAGAGAAATCCTTGGTTTTGCATATGGATGAGAAATATGACTATGTTATTCATAGTGGATGTTCACATCACATGACTAGAGACAAAAGAAAATTTGTGAAACTTGAAGACTATGATGGTGGAGTTGTTGGATTTGCTAACATTGCTCCCTATTTAATCAAAGAAATAGCTTCAATTACACTTTATGATAAGAGTAATGTTGATGATGTTTTATATGTTGAAGGTTTAAGGCATAATATTTGAGTGTTGGACTACTAGTTGATAAGGGATATCACTTGGAATTCAAGAATGGGATGTGTAGAATCATTGGAAGCATTGGAATTGAGATTGCATCAGGTACAAAGACAAGAGGTAATGTATTTCACTTGAACATTTCAGATAACATATGTTTGATTGCTAAGATTTATGGCAATTGGTTATGCCATAAGAGATTTTTTCATGTGAACTTTGATAACATTGTAGAGATAAGCACTACTAATGCAATGAGAGATTTACCTAGATTGGTGAAGCCTAATAATGCAATGTGTAACGAATGTCAGTTGGGTAAGCTAGCTAAATCTACTTTTAAAAGTAAGACTTATTCTTTGAGTGACTTGTTAGATTTGGTGCGTACTGGCCTATGTGGTCCTGTTAGAATTAGAAGTTACTATGGAGATAGATACTTTATTCTATTTGTTGATGATTATTCAAGGATGGTGTGGGTTACATTTTTTAAAGAAAAATATGAGGTATTTGACAAATTCAATATTTTTAGAGCTATGGTTGAGACTGAGACAGGTATGAAGCTGAAATTTCTGAGATCTATAGAGTTGGTGAGATCACATCTAGAGAGTTTGATACATATTATGGAGAGCATGGAATAAAGAGAAAGATATTTTCTTTGTGAACCCCGTAGTGGAATGAAATTACAAAAAGAAGAAAATAACAATTCTTGACACTACAAGGACTATGATGATTGAAGAGAATGTTTCATAGATCTATTAAAGAGAAGTTGTTAGTGCTATTTTTTCTACACTAAACTGAGTTAAAATCAAGCATGGTACTAATAAGACTCCTTATGAGATTTGGTATTGTCATATTCCTACTATTAAGTATTTCAAAATATTTAGAAGAAAATGTTACATTAAGAGAGATGAAGATTTAAGAAAATTTGATCCTAGAAGTGATGATGGAATATTTCTTGGATATTCTCCAAAGAGAAAATCATACAAATTTTATAATCATAGATTGATAAAGATGATTGAGAGTGCTAATGTGAAAGTGGATGAAATTTTTTAGAAACCAGTTGGATCTTGTAGTTATGAATCAAAATCAGGATCAGAATCAGAATGGATCAGTAGAGAAGAATGAAGAAGTTGGAGATGAGGAAGAGTTGGAAAAACACGAGTCAACTACAAATGGAAATCCTAAGACTTCAAGGTATGTAAAGTTAAATCATTTAGAGAATTAGATTATTGGTGATAGAAACAAAGGTGTTCAGACTAGAGGAAGAATTGCTAGGAATGAAGTTTGTTTAATTTCTAAGATTGAGCCTAAGGATGTTGATGAAGCATGCAAAGATGATAGCTGGATTAAAGAAATAGAAGATGAATTGGAACATATTGAAAAAAATAAGAAAGATTCTTG
This sequence comes from Thuja plicata, assembly GCA_018584345.1. NCBI lineage: Eukaryota > Viridiplantae > Streptophyta > Pinopsida > Cupressales > Cupressaceae > Thuja > Thuja plicata. The sequence goes on along the minus strand of MU223296.1, from coordinate 2,949,553 downwards.
TTCCTAGACCTATGGACAAGAATGTGATCGATACTAAATGGGTATTCAGAAACAAATCGAATGAATATGGTGAAGTGGTTTGGAACAAAGCTAGACTTGTTTGTAAGGAATATTCTTAGATGGAAGGTATTTATTTTGAGGAGACCTTTTCTCTTGTTTCTAGAATTGAAGTTTTTAGAATGTTTCTTGCATATGCTACTTACAAAATTTTTAAGGTATATCAGATGGATGTTAAGTCTGGATTCTTGAATGGAGAGTTGGAAGGAGAAGTATACATTGAGAAACCATATGGTTTTCTCTTCACTGATAAAGATGGCATGGTTTTCTGGTTGAAGAAAGCATTATGTGGGTTAAAGCAAGCCCATAGAGCCTCGTATGCATGGTTAGATAAGTTTTTATTGAAGATTGGTTTTAGTAAAGGTACTACTGACAGTAATTTATATTTCAAAGTTGTTGATGATAACAATTTGATTGTTGAAGTCTATGTGGATGATATTATTTTTAATGAAAATGACAAGTTGAGTGAAGAATTTTTTGATGAGATGCAGAAGGAATTTGAGACTTCTATGATAAGTGAGATGAAATTCTTTCTTGGGTTGCAAATTACTCAAACAGATAAAGGTATTTTCATTTTGTAGTCTAAGTATGTGAAAGAATTGTTGAATAAATTTGGTATAGATGATTCAAAACTTCTTGGTACACCTATGATTACTGGTTGTAAGTTGACAAAGATTGATGAAATACCTAATGATAACTAGACAAGGTACAAATTAATGATCGATGGGTTTTTATATTTGACACAAACTAGACCAGATAATATGAATGATATTTTCATTGTTGTTAGATTTCAAACAAAACTGAAGGAATCATATTTTGTTTTTGTTAAGAGGATATTTAGGTACTTGAAGGGAACAACTGATTATGGCTTATGGTATGGTAAAGATTATGATTTCACATTGAGTGCATATATTGATGTTGATTAGGTAGGTAATGTGGATGTTAGAAAAAGTACAAGTGGAGGAGCATTCCTTTTGGTTAAGAGATTAGTTTCATGGTCAAGTAAGAAAAAAAAATTGTATATCACAATCTACTGATGAAGTTGAATATGTTGTTTTTGTTTAAGTGAAAAACAAGTTTTGAAAGGACCTGAAACTTTGTACATGCCAGGTTTTGGAGGGACCTGGAACCCATAACAAAGATAATCAAGACCGCCCACTACAAGAAATAGGACAAGAGAAAAATAGGACATAACCTACAAATGTTGCATGATAAAGAAAAAATTGCACATGGAGAGCTAACATGAAGCCAAAAAATGAAAAAGGAGTATAAGGCAATCCAACCCAACCCAACCAAAAACCATTAAGATTTACCATTTGTCTTACCCTTGTGAGAATGAAGGGTCATATCAAAAGAGGGATGAGATGATTTAGATTTATTCCCTTTGAAAGTAACCCAACCATCTTCTACCTTAGCAAAAACATTTAGGAGAGGGAATGGTAGAAAGGAGTTCAAAGGTACTTGTTTCAAATGTGGTGGCATAGGGCATAAATATTTTTGATGTTCTTAAGGATGTAGTAAGAACTTGGGTAGAAAAAATCTTGTGGCACATGAGAAGAAGATTATTGATGAACTTGTGAAAGGTATGGAAGAACCTAAGATAGGAGACTCGCTTATGCTTAGGAGAATCATGTTGAGTAAGAATGAAGCCAAACCTTTACAAAGGAGGAATTTTTTTGGATTGTTTGAAGATAGGAGGTAAATGTTGTAAAGTTGTTATGGATAGTGGTAGTACTGATAATTTGGTATTAGAAAAGATGGTGCAGAAGCTTGGATTAAAGAGGCTTAAACATCCTTGTCCTTATGGGATAAGTTGGTTTCAGATGATCAAAGGGTGGAGGTGAAAGAGTAGTGTTTGGTAAACTTTAGCATTGGACCATGCAGAGATGAGGTATTGTGTGATATGGTATCTATGAGTACTTTTCATGTTCTATTAGGTAGACCTTGGAAATATGATAGGGGAGCTATTCGTGATTGCAAAATAAATTTGGTCACAATAGAGAAGGATGGAAAAAAGTTTACTTTGGTTCGCTTGAAGGAGGAAGAGGGGAGAAGTCAAAGGAATTTGAGCATTGTAAAGAGTTACTATTCAGAGAAGTAGAATACAGAGGTTGGTATGGATCAAAAGAAGGATCTAGAAGGAAGACCATAGAACAAGTTGGTATCAGACTGTAAGAAGGGTAAAGTAAAGTAGAAAAAGACCTTGGTTGTTGATCAGATGAAGGCTTGTAGCAGAAGTAATTCAGTTGTGCAAAATAAAGGAGGTAGTAGTAAGAAATCTTCTATACATATGAGATAGATATGACAGACACAATGCTTAGTAGAGTAAGTTGATGGATCTCATAGAAGATGGAATAGAAGTGCAGAGACAGAAAGTCGCAGACAAAGATGATATTTGGATCAAGAATGTGTTGATGACATGTAACTGATAAATGTTTGATAATGTTAAGTTGAAGATAATGCAAGGCATTAAATTAGTTAATGATTTTTATTGTCATTGATGTCAACTTGATATCATCTGTACAATCATGTATAACATGCCAAAGACTTTAGAGAATCAATGGAACAAAGGTTATGCCTTCAAGCAATGCATAAAAGTCAAGTATTCACTAAGTGATAGATAACACCGACGGAGTGCACACCATCGGTAAAGGCAAAGAAGAAAAGTCGCAGTGATACCTGATGAGCAAAAGATAGTGTTGCTCGGTGAAGCAAACCATAGGATGTCCAACGAGCTGAAAATAGAGTTACCCGACGGACGGAGATCCCAAAGCTAACTAGAGTCATACCGACAGTACTAATAGTTGTAACCGATGACTAACTGAAGAGTTGACCAACGGAACAGAGGGTTCAGAAAATGACAAAATATCTAGCTGGCAAGAGCTAAGGATAGACTTAACTGGTTTTTTTCTTTGTTTTATTTGACCAGAGTTAAGTGATTGATTTAAAGAAGATTTGTACAGTTGGCATGAAGATAACTACGAGACAAATTAGGAGTTATGCTTTAAATCAAATTGGCTAGATTATTTTTCATGCCAAGAATCAAGAATCAAGAAACAATGAATATCATGTCTATATAAGAGACAAGCTTAATTCATTTTTCGTATCACATGAAAAGGGATTAAGGGGAGTGAACAGAAAGAAGATGCTGAAGAGAAACTGATGAAGAAGAACTTCATGCAGTACTGATCAATCAAGCTAAAGGAGAGCTAAGGAATTCTATAAACACCGACGAATAGTGAGCACAACATCATAGAGTAGAAAGTATGGAGCACAAAAGAATTGAATCGATAAATTGAACAGAGAGGTAATGTACTTAAATAGATCTGAAAATCTACAATTCAAGTTGCATTAGAAATAGGTCATTTTGTTTCAGTTTAACCATTGAAGCATCAAGTCTCTTAATAGAGCAGGACTTAACAGTCTT
>MU223296.1:2911889-2922387 GCA_018584345.1 Thuja plicata | reverse complement strand
AAGATTCTAGAAGAGGTTAGTGGTCTTAAGGAAATTGGCCAAGTTTTGGGCAAAAAATAAATTATTTATTTATTTTGAGATTTTTGGTCAATTTATTAATTAAATAATTAATAAATAGGGGAATAATATTTAAATAAGATTTAAACATTTTTGTGAGGGATTTCTTAATTAAATATTTTTAATTAAGATAAAGGGATTTAATGACATAAAAATAAATAAATTAATTAATAAATGATGATGTCATCAGGGGTTTAGGAGAATATTAAAAAATGAAATAAACTTATTTAATTCATTTAAAAACATAGGAATTAATTATTTAAACAATGAAATTGCTTTTTAATAATTAGAGAACTATAGCCATTTTAATTAAATTAAATAGGCTAGGGGAATGGGTTAATTGCAAGTGGGTATTTAATTTAGGGATTTATTTAATTCATTTATAATTAAATACTATAGCCATGTTTGATTTTGATTTGATTTGATTGGTCGAAATTGATTTGAATTGTATGGCTATAATAGTTAATATAAATTAGTGATAAAAATCACCTAGGATATTAAATTGATTAAAAGAATTATGCCAAGCAGTAATAGGGTCGTTTGGACATAAATCGAGGGTATGATCATACTTAGGGCAAATAGGGTCCATAGTTGCGATAGACCAAATTCAGGTGGTTACACTTTCTTCAAGTCTAGTATCAACCGCTAGTTTTGGAAAACCTTAGTGTAATGCATCTGTAATGCATGTTGCTTGGTTGATAGACTATTTGCACTATCTTTTAGATCTTGATCTATTTTCTTTATCTTTTCACTAATCTCGATAGTGAAGTCATTTAAAGTGCATAATTTTTGGAGAATTGTAATGGATATAGATATAATAGCTTCTGTTATATTTACAAATTTAGATAGATTTACCTTGTTTACTACCACTGCCTGGTTGATCTTCTCTGTAACTTTGTATCATATCTTCTTCTCAGCTTGCTCTTCCAATTTCTACTCAGCATCAATGTCAGGTTTGTTAATGGCCTTGGTGAGCAGTGCAAGTTGATCAAGTATGGGGTTGATTCATTTATGTTCACATCAGGAACAACTTTCATGAGAATCTCCTTAGCAATCTCTAACACCTCTGTACTTTTGCATTCTTGTCTCAGCTTATCCTATGCTACCTTTTGGGTGCAGAGTTCTCCATATTGTGTCAAAGCTTCAGGGTCAAGTGTCTGTGGATCACAATCAGGGATTTCAATGATCTCATCAAGTGTCACGGGACCCTTTCTTCATTTCTTATTTTTCTCCTTCTTCTCTTTACTGCTCGATGAAGGAGATAATGGTAATTCCAATTGAGACTTTTTCTCAGTTTGTGGCTTTACTTGCTCGATACTCGGTGTGATGACTTGTGACGGTGCTTCGATATTTGACCTTGTACCTGTACTAGAAGTATGTATTGTATTTTATGTATATCATGTAGTGCCTTCACCTTTTTCTTTTGCATTAGTGGTATCGTTTGGTGCATCACCTTGTCTATTTCCACCACTATGCTTGGTTTGTGTACTGTGCATATCATTTGTATTTGTGGCCTGCTCAGTTGTCTTTTGTTGTGCTTCACTCTCTATTTCAATCTCTGGTACCAAAATAGGTAACTAACCTAGTACATTTACTCGGGTGACCTCTGATGTGTCTTGCTCCTCTATTGTCTAGGTAGCTTTGATTGACTCATCTTCCTCAGCCTTATCATCTGGATCACCTTCTATTATGTCTTTTATCATGATCTTGGGATGTCCTAGTTTTTTCAAGAGTTCAGGAATACCATGCAGTGTATTGTCAACATCTACATCATCAACATAAATTGTTATTGATTTTGTACTCGGTCGATGTTGCTTATTTTTGACTGTAGATGCGATGTATGTTGCTTCTGTAGTGTCCTTGGTTTCCTCTGGTGGAGTGAGCAATTATTTCCAATTTCTTGTGCTCTCTTCATCTACTTCCTTCATATTTCCTTGTAGAATGTTCAAAGTTCAGGCTTTCTTAGGAAATTTCTTAGCATATTGTAGCATAATATTTTCAATCTCTTCTACTGTGCATTCAGGATTTATTAGAGTGAGAGCTGCATATCTCATATGTTTCTCAGTGTTGAGTGCATATGACCATCGGGTTGATAACTTATCATATAACTCTTGTAGAATATAAGTAGAAAATTCAATAGGGACTTGTTTGAAATTTATCATAATACCTATAATAGCTTCTTGAATTTGTTCTGATTCTTGGTAGTCAAATCTGCATAGGTGTGTATTTTAGGATGTGCTAACCGTCTAGTTTTCCTTATTGCCTTAGTGACTTCACTAATACTCTTTGGTGCCTTATTTACCACAACCTTAAAATGTTCAGTGTTTTCATCATAATCATCCTTGTCATCCTTGTTCCTTATGTATTTCTTCCCTTGTCTCGATGCTGGATTCCTGGTAGTGCCCTTATTTTTCCTTGTTTGATATGTGAACTTCAGTGAGGGTATTGTTATATTTGCAACTCCTTTCTTCAAGGGTGGTGAATTTGTAGTCATCGATTGTGATCTGGTCTTTGGTGGAGACTCAGTTTTTGTGCTTTTGCCCTTTTGGCTAGGTGCCTTATTTTGTGCTTCATCTAACTCGGTGGCTTTAGCATCTTTTTTAGGTTCTTCATCTTGACCAACTGAGGTTTTCTCCTCGGTATCTTCTACGGACTTGTCTAATTCTTCATTTGTAATTGCTAATTTTCTCTTCAAAGTTTTGACTATCTTAGTATTTTTCCTGCCCATCTTCTCAACTTGCAGACCAATAGTGATTCAAGTCTGGGCTTCATCATATGTGCCAAATCTCATGGAATATTTTTCAACTAGTTCATTCAAAAATTTCTCTATAGCTTCTGAAGCAATATCAATATCTAACTCATAATCCAACAGAGGTAGCCATGTTGTCCTCAGTTGTGTTGCCTTGATTAGAGTAGTATAGGTGTCTACTACAAAACATATTTCATCTTTGTACTTATCTACGCAATGGAATTCTATTCCTCTTTTCCATCCTAGCCTTAAACTTAGAAAAATAATCATTCATGACTGGTTCAAAATTTGTGACTAAGCTTGCAATCAAATCATTGATTTACATTGTAATTGGTCGGTTCATCTTCCATTTAACTGTACCGATAGAGGGAAAGAAATTTTGTAGGTAGAAGAATGTGCATAGTAGTAATGAACCAAACTTACATGTATTTGACCATTTTGATCTGATGGTCTTCATGTTTTCTTCAAATTGCCTTTACAATAGCTTGACGAGATCAAGTTGTAATCCTTTCTTAACCACCTTGTAAGCTATGTCAATAGCTCTACAAGCAACGTTGTTCGGTCTTTTGGACTAGAATATCTTATAACCAATGGCATATGCATCAAACCTATGTTCATTATCACCGATTGAGTTTATCTTCAGACCTTTTCCATCCCACTCAGCTCCTGTTAAATTTTTTATCTTGGTTCTCGGTGGGTGCATTAGGGATTTTTATTTATCATATATTGGATACCCTATCACTGCATGAATATCATCTATTATTATCTTCTTTGGCTCATCCATCCAGAGCTTCCCATCATGTACTCTTCTTAGAATAATGAGGATCCACTCGGTGCGAAAGAACTTCAGGAAATTTAGGGAATTGGTTAACCCTTTAACCTCCATATGCTTATGATCTTCTTTCAACTTCATGTCTATGCATAATGATTGATACGTAGAAATCAGCTCAAAATCTCCTATTTCACCTATCTTATAGTGAATGTAGGCATGCATGTCTTGGACCAACAGAACCCTAGGCAAAATCGATGAAAATGTGCCTTTGTCATCGGGTTGGGCTGCAACCTATGCATGTATCTTATAATTTGGCTCTGTGCAAGTGGATTTATTAACCAAAACAACCATTTTCTCCTTCTCCATCTTAGCCTTCATGGTCCGAGATGAGGATGCCATGATTTCTAGCTTAGTGTTTGGATGAACGGTGTTCGAAAAACTCGGCGAATGCAAAATGCGAAATGACTAACCTTAATGCTACTCAAAATATGCCCCGAATCTCTATAGAATGCTCAAAATACTCCACTTCATATTTTCTCTCTTTTTCTTTGCTCTGCTTTGTGATCGCGGTGTGAACAAATGAGTTCACATTGATTGAATTTATAGAAAATAACTTTGGTTGGTGCAATAATTGCTCTTCACCAACTACTCAATGAAAAAACATTATGCTCGGTTAACACTAACAATATGTCATCTTGGTGAGTGTACCAATTGCTCGGTTGCCATAGAAACTTGGTTGTCTCTTCACATATTCACTGACTGGCTTTTCTAACTTGGTACATATTTAAGCGATTCAGCTAGATCAAAGTAATCAAAAATATAATACCATAGTGCATCTCAATTCATGCTAATTTGGCATTTGTGCAATGAATATAGGAACTAATATAGGATATATCTTTGCAGAACATAGTTCCTTACCTTCTTGTATTTCTCAGGTGGAGATGGTGGAGCCACCTAATCCATTGGATGAGGTGTCACCGACTGTAGTACTTGGTCCTACATTATCATTTGATGCTTTCCTCCACATTTGATTTTTGATCCTCATGATTTGTTCAATTTTATTGTCATTTCCATAAGTATTTATCCAGTCTGCATAATCTCTGCTTAAATGATCAACTTTGTGATAGTGAGAACATGACATTCCAGAGTTTGACCAATTCCTAGACTTGGTTCGCCATTGTCTCATACAATTTTCTGCAATATGCCCATATTTACCACATGATGTACAAATACTCCAAGTTTTATAATCCCATGCATAAGAATTATCTTTCCTTCTCGGTTGATTTACCTTTTATTGTCCTTTAGGCTTCCAAATTTTCTTTGTGTTCTTCTTGCATGCTTGTGATGTATGACCATGCATGTTGCAATTCTGACAATATTTATCCATGTATGGTTTCTTCTATGGTTTTTTCAACTTGGATCTACACTCATGTCCTTAATGTCCGTGTTATTACAGCTATAGAAAATACCATTAAATTTAGGAGGGTTTATAGGAATACCTTTTGCTTTGCTTCTGCAAACATTTTATGTGTGGCCTGGTTTTCCATAGTTATGGAAAGAGGGATTCTTAGGCTTTATACTTGAGTATAAATTCCTCTTTTCATCTTGATTTGATGATTCTCCTTGCTTGGTATACCCTAATCTGGTATTGTTGTTCACTCTTCTTTGATAGTTCAAAAATTCATCCATTCTCTTAATGCTTTCTTTAGATCTCTTAATCACTTCATTATGTTGATGTAAAATCTTCACTTCATTTATCAATTTTTCATTATCTTCTTTCAATATACCAATATCTTCTACTTTTCTTACAAGCTAAGTATTTACTTGGTTTGCTTCATGACTCATAGCAACCACTTGATTGGTGATCTCAAATTAATTTTCAATAAGTCTCAATATCTTAGATTCTTTTTCTTGTAACTTTTCAGTCACCTATCTTATGTCATCAACAACCATTTTTCTATCTTTTTCAAATTTCTTTGCATCATTCAAAACTTAAACCATTCTAACCATTTGTGTATCTTGACCGATCTGTAGTGCTTTCACTTGTTCAGTAAGTTGTTGATTGCTCTCAGATAGCTTTGATATGATTCCTTTAGATGCATCACATATGCTACCAGATTTAGATCCAGATGTGTCAAATGGGTCATGAATCTATTTTCCTGATAATCAATCTCATGACAATGAAGTGCCATGTCCTTTCTCTTAATCAACATCTCACTGAGTTTTTCTTTGGCTTCCTTGTATTGTTCGACATAGATCTACAACTGTAACTTCTGATTTTCAATAGTTTTGTCAAGTGTATACCTTTCCATTGTAAGATATTTTCTCTTCAATGATTAAACCTTCTAGACAAGAGAAATAGCTCTAATACCAATTGTTGGGATAATGGAGAGGTGTGTAATGAGAGGGGAGGGGTGAATCAGTACCCTTAAAAAATTTTAATCTAATCTTTGTAAACAAATATTTTGTAATAACCATCTGAGTAGAATGCATACAACAAACATATAGTATCACTACTAAAATGTAAATGTATGTAAAATAGACAATACACATACATGAAATTAAGTACTCATGACACTAGTATTTTGGTATAGAAGAAAACCTTTGTTAGAAGGTAAAAATTGCGGTGGGGATGAGACCTAAAAAACTTCACTACTACAAAAATAAAGTAGCATGTTAAAGCTTATAAAAATTGATCACTTCTGATGATCTTACCCCATTAGGAGTAACAATGAGATTGATTAGATCTACCTCGTGAGAGGATCTAGCAATACAAAGTATATGTGCACTCGGTTAAGAGATTTACAAGAAGACGGTTAAGTCTACTCTGTTAAGAGATTTTGGGGTCTGTTATAATTGTTAGAGAGTAACAGAAATATGATCTGAACATATACAATCTCAATATTTCTGATACAATTCCATTAAGTGTATACAAAATATATCACCTAAATGTGATTGATAATACCTTCTGCTCTATTCTACTCGGTATCCTTGCCTCTGGTCTAAAAACTAATTTCTGCAATGTAATCTATGTCCTTAAAACCCTTATCTCATATCTGATGTCTGTAGTATGGCGGCTACTTGATCATTTCTTGATCAACATACATTACAAAATGACATCTATACATTATATATATCAAACTCTATGACCTAATTAATTTTTTACAATAACATCCTTAACCTAAGATCAACGGTGTACATAATTTACCTTGATCATCTAAACATAGGAGATATAAATAATTAATGTTGTAAATCCATAACTAATGCTCTCCTCAATCATTGTAAACTGTTATCTAGGTTGGCTAAAAGTTTTTACCTAGAATGATGTGCCATAACAAACTTTTATGTGGCCTCTAGTCCACTCGGTTAATATTGTCTCTCGGTGCTTGATGTTGTCTATCTATCTCAGTTATACTATTGTTCGGTTATACTATGTATCTCGATGTTGTCTACTACTCGATAAAGTCTATCTTCTTGGTAATCACTGCACTCGGTCAACTTTGTGCATGATCAGTACTCTTGGTTAACTCTGTACTTTAGTGATTATACTGACTGTCTTGTTTGTGACTCTATTACTAACTATCCATTGTGAGTGCTTGAATACTAATGAAAAATTTAATGCTCATTTGGAGTAACAAAAAGAAAATCCAAACCAATTAATTTTTTATGCATTCAGGATCCTCCCTCAACCCTTCAAAACCTTCAATAACCATCCACCCTAAAATCCTATCATTCATATCAAAACTTTTCCCTTTTCATTCTCTTACCAAACTAATACATAGAGATATCATTCATACTGCCATGTTTTGCATGTGCAACCCTTGTCAAAAAAATTTGGAACTTTGAAATTTGAAAGTACATACAAGGACCTACCATTCCACCAAATTTTAGCATTTTATACCAAGGCAATTAGATGTTATACATTTTGTTTGGTCACTGGTTACCTACCTAGGGTTTTGAACATTTTTTTTCCAAAATTTAAATATCTCCTAAAGTACTCGGTGAAAAATGATGAAACCAAGTGAAAATAAAATTATATTCACATATAAAAAATTTCCAAGAGGTCTCAGGTCTTTATTTGATCTGAACAGGAATACTGCAGAATAAAACTCAGAAAAATGGACCTGCCTTGACTAAAAATGGTAGAACTCCCTCAAAACTTAATGAAAATTAGTGAAACTAAAATTAAATGAAAGGTGATCCATCCCTCCAATCCCAATAATCCTTAGGACCTTACCATGTTGTGCAAATTTGTACCATACAAGAGACCAACAAACAAATATGGAAAATTATAGAAATTGATTTGTTTTTATTACTCAAACTTCCAAATACAACCAACCAACCCCCTAGGCATGGGAAATAATCCTATTTATGCTTGTACAGACTAGTTAGAGCCTCCAAACACCCTTCAACTAACATCTAAAAACTTTTTGAAAATTTGTCAACACAAATGAAAAGTTATCATTGACAATATTTGCATCATTGAGCAACTTTTTACATATTGTACTCAAATTACAAACAATCATAAAAAAATGGCCCCATAGGCCCCCAATGGTCTCAGAGGACCTTATTTACATCAAATATACCAAAATAAAACAAAATTCAAAATTTTGACATCATATGCATGAATGTTATCTTGGGGTGCTCCTGCACCATACTTCCAAGGGATAGAAAATTTGAGTTTCATCTCAAATATGAATATTATTTCTTGTCTTCTAGTTCCTTTGTATGATTTCAATATTGTATTTGTGTAGGACCTTAACTACATTTTCTTCAAATATTTCACTTGTGTATTTTGGTCCAAGAACATGCTTCTTGATCCAAGGACAATTTGGCACTTTATACCCATAGTTTGTTGCTTGTCTCCTCATTCTAACTTTAGCTTTGATTTCCATTGGGGTTTTATATACTCTTTCATCCACTTTGTCTTTGTTACCTACACGGGAAAAAACATATTAAATAAATCATATTATTCTTCTTCAAACTTCACTTCTTCATCCACCTCATGTTGTTTTTGTAACATCTTCTTCACCATATTGTGCACAATATTTTGCATACTCTACATTCACTTATCCTTTTTCTTTATAACCTTTTCCATCTTCATTTCCATCTATTGCACTCATAACACTCACAAATATTGTTATAAATAATATTTTGAGTCTCAATGGACTCATTTTCTTCATATGTTTGTTCTTCCTCAGATGTCCTAGTCTCTTCCATCATCAAAAAATACTCTACAAGGTTTGGTTTTGTTGTCCCCTCTTTCCTTTTTCTCCTCTAAATGATCTTCTTGATGGGCCACTTTACCTTTTCCTTATTGGCCAATGCCAACCATGTTCTAGGTTTTCTTTCTCAAGACATTGTTGCATCTCAAGATTCATTCTTTCTTGAACCTTTTTTATTTGTTCCAAGGCATGCCTCAACTCTATTATCTCTTGATGAACATTTTTTTTTTTTCCTTCTGCATCTCATTTTTCTCTCTTCTCACCACTTGTTTCTTACTTGGGAATTCCTTACTCTGCAAGTCTCCATAGACTATACTCTTAAACACTTCCATTCTCCTTCTGTAAGAAAGTATCTTTGACATTTCTTCTTCTCAATGCTTCTTCTTGTATTCATGATACCTAACCTTAGGCCCCTTTGTTTTCCCCTAGCCTAGTATTTTGGTATCCAAGTTCTTCCTTCGACTTGAAAAAAAAAAGACAATACACAAACTCCCAATAATTCATTTCCTAGATCTTTGGGCTCTAAGACCAATTTGATGCAAAGGTAGGGGTAAGAATAATAAAACTCTAATCATTATCAAAAATCACAAGGATAGGATTCTTAATACAACAATACTAGTTCATGATTTTTCCCAAAACCTTCTTTCAGGATCTATCTTTGGATTCTTATACATTTTTTGTATTTGGTTCCATCCAAATAATTTCAAAGGCTTTAAACATGACATAAATGTCTTCCTAACACTTCCCAATATCATGGAATTCCAATCATACTTCTATCTTAGGACCTTTTACACTTGTTTTACAAGTAGAGATGGGAACCATATTAGGGTCAATGGCCAAACAACTCACAATCTACCTTGGGTTTACAATTTAGGGACTTGTGAGGAATTTATCACTTTTCTTATTGTGTGGATGAAAAAACTTAAAAACATGATTTAATATGACAATAAAGGAAAAAGATGATTGTCCCATCTTTGGAACACCTAATCTCCCATAACAATCCTAGGGATTGGACTTTTGGTGAACAAAAAATCCAAAACAATTAATGGTTTATGTTAGAGTATTATTACTCTTTTTCGACTTATGCTTTCTCTTAGGTGCATATAATTAATACTTTATATTAATTATATTGCGCATCCTAGCTTTTAGGTTTTAGGGTTTGTTCACCTTTATAAGGTCGAACTTTGTAATCTCTTTTCATTTAATTCAGTTAACATTTTTGCTCTCACCTTTTGAGTAAAAACTGAGTTTCTCTTTTTCCATCTTTCACTTCATTTCTTGTGACAGGTTTTTGCATGCAGCTGGATCTTGGCGTGAATCTGATCTTTCATCAGATTCTACATGGTATCAGAGCTTCGCTGTTGTAGCTTGTTCGAGTTTGGTGAGAGCTGTGGATCAAGCCCTCTCTTTCTGGGGTTTCTAGAGTTTTTTTTGTCACCTTGACGGAGGCACGAGCTTCTGGAGCAGATTGAGCAGAATCGGACGCTGCCATTGCGTTCAGAAGGCCCGGGAGAGTCGAAATCACATAAAACTCGACCCCGTTTGGCCTCCGTGACCCCAGGGAAAAATATTGAGCCTACTAGGGCCGTACGGCTCGAAAATTGAGAAAAAATTCTCGAAAAACATGTAAAAAATCATTGTTTAGGGCTCTACGGGCGCTGCCGCCAGCACGCCGCAAACGCGCCGCTGGCAGGC
>MU223296.1:2897482-2909473 GCA_018584345.1 Thuja plicata | reverse complement strand
TGCTCATTGCTCCAGGGGTTCTTTCATTCTGGGGGGCTTTGGAGCCTCGACCCTCTCTCTCGGGGGGGGTTAGCAGCACGCATTGTACTACTGGCTTTGAGAGAGTCTCTTGAAGTCATGCTTTTTGCCTGTGCTTGCTTTTATATCTCCTTTTGGAGAGGGGTTTTTCCCACTGGGTTTTCTCCTTTGTCTCCGGTTTACAGAGATTTCCTTGTACTGGGTACCTGATCAGGCCTTGTTGCCGGGACCCATTTCTTTCTTTCTTAGTCTTGCTAGGTTTGCTTTCTCCCTGCGTTCAGCTTAAGGGGGGGTGTTAGAGTATTATTACTCTTTTTCGGCTTATGCTTTCTCTTAGGTGCATATAATTAATACTTTATATTAATTATATTGCGCATCCTAGCTTTTAGGTTTTAGGGTTTGTTCACCTTTATAAGGTCGAACTTTGTAATCTCTTTTCATTTAATTCAGTTAACATTTTTGCTCTCACCTTTTGAGTAAAAACTGAGTTTCGCTTTTTCCATCTTTCACTTCATTTCTTGTGACAGGTTTTTGCATGCAGCTGGATCTTGGCGTGAATCTGATCTTTCATCAGATTCTACAGTTTATGCATTTTGGGTCCTCCCTCAACCCTTCACAACCTTCCACTACCATTCACCCTCAAACGCTATAATTCATATAAACATTATGCCATTTTCATGCTCTTGCAAGACTGATACATAGAGATATATGTCATATTGTCCATGTTTTGCATGTGCAACCCTTGTCAAAACAATCTTCAACTTTGGAATATGAAATTATGGAGTTGGAAAAAGAAATCATAAACAAGGAATTTTTTTATTTATTAAGAAGATCAATATGATTTGAAGAAGGAAAAGTGTTGGCTTGAGCTATAAATCCTATACTATTTCTAGTGACTTGTGTAGGTAGATCTACAGGGACCTTTATAGCTTGTTCGTTAATTCCAAGACCTTACCCACTATATCCTTGTTGAGATGTGATATCATAGTCTACATTATAATTAGCCTTTATTTGATAAGGAGAAAGCATTTTATCTTGAGGTTTGTGGAAATGTGTTGTATAAGGAGGAATAGTAGAAGGATTGACCTCTTTAGGGAGATTAGGAATCCAATCATTACTGGTCACATCCCCTTTAGGTTTGGAAAAATAAAAACATTTTCCAATATCTTCATCCTTACTTAATGTTATCTTAGGAGATAAATCATGAATAAAATGCATCACATCAAGATTATTGAAATACTTTGATAAATAGAAGAAGCTCTAGAAGGAAAATTATCTCAAGAAGTGTATAGAATAGAATTCTTGTTCTCTTGCACTAGAGTATCCTTAGGAGGAGCGGACTTAATACTCTCTAATGTGGTATTATTAGGAGTATGATCTCTATCTTCATTATAAAAAGATAACCTGGGAGAGGTACTAATATTTTATTATGTCAATTTCATCTTTAGATTCATCATTTTCAACAAAGAATCTTATTAAATTAACACATTCCATGTATTTCATTAAAAAATGTATGATAAAGACACATGAAACACGAATAAAAGTATTGAAAAATATTTTTTAGGAAGGAAGAATATGTTGAAATTCTCATGGTTCATATACAAGAGTATCATGAAGGAATGCAAGCAACATGAAATGCAAGAAAATATTCTCTACCTCATGTGATTGATAAATGGAAGTAAGAAGGAATGTAATCACTTGAGAAATAATACACCAATCTAATTTAGTAAGTGTCATCATGAAAATGAAAGCTACCCAGCTTTGATCTAAGAATGAAAATCAAAAGTGGAAATGTAAGTACATCAGGTTCACCAAAATGTGATGAAAGAAAATAGGGATGTGAGGAGAAATCACTAGGATGGATTACCAAACTAGGAAGCTCACACTTATTTTCAAACACACATTTTGGAAGGAAGATTGATACACTAGTCTTGAATAGGATAAAGTGTTAATAGGATGCACTAATTCCTTCACTATTGGGTTGATGAGTTGGATATGTAAACAAGGAATGAGAAATACAAGTATGAGAGATAAACTAGGTGATTAAGCATGCAGACATATCTAAACAACGAATCCAAATATGAAAATAGATCTAAAAATCAGTATTGTGATTGACCTATGATTAGAATTGCAATTCAAAATAGAAGGTATGGGGTGCCTCTAAGGGTTTTGGATGAGTTGGAGGTTAGGGGGAGCCTAAATTTCCTTATACCAATCAAAGATAAAATGTACTTTTACTTGAAAATTTTCTTTTTTTGACTTTTGTTTTCCACTATCTTCATAGTTGTTCCACTTGTAACCTGCACTTGTACACGGAGAAACAAAGAAAATAATTGTGGAAAGGGATTTGCCTTGGTCAAACCCTTATTTGGGAATCAACCTTGAAATCAAAATTAATTTTTTTTAAATGGAAAGGAAGTGTCTCGTTAGGGGTAGATAATAAAGTCTAATACCTTTATGAGTGTTGATGCAATAGCATGAATTCAAAAAGACCTAAAAGTCACATCAAAAAATACATGATTTCATGATGATTAATTAAAGCTTGCCACAAATGAAAGATGAAATGCCCTGGTTTCTTGAAATACTTGAATCCTCCTTGAATGCTTCTTGAACTTGAATGAATTCTTGATTGTTTAAATTCCTGAATTGATATATTGATAGTGGATTCCAAAATGAGAGAGGTATACTTACTTTTACACCTCACCTAGCCCATTTGGAGCCCAAAAATAAAAGAGAGATGACTAGGATTAAAAATCCCACTAGAAAACCCAGATGGAAACCACAATCCAATTTTTCCCATGAGATATAGACTATGGGGCAAGTCAGACTCACCCTATACCCATAAACTCACCCTATACTGGCAATTTTAGGCTCAAATTCAAATCGGGAGCCAACTAGGATATTAGGATTTCAAAAATGTATTCAAAGTCAAGGTTTAACTTGAGAAAAATATAAAAGGCCACTCATAATTAAATAGGGCCTTGTACGCAAGAGTAAATTAAATAAGGGGAAATAATTAAAGAGGCACACCTAAAATTAAGGGCCTGCATAGAAATTAAATCTAGAGAGGAGACAAATTTAAATACTTATTGATTAAATACATAACAAAGTTCTATGATGCATAGAAGAATGACCACACATTAAAATGGGTGCTAAATAAGTGAAAATTATACACCTTAGAAATGTGCTTACAATTTACAACACTACAATATTAATTGATATACTATATTGCAATATCCAATGTATTAAAGTGTCATTGTCTGTCTAGGATGCTCTATTCTCTACATTTCAGTGAACATATCTACTTATGCTAGAACAGAATGATCAAATATTTTAGGATATGGTTGTAGGGATGATTTTGATTCTCTACATTTCTCATATCTTTGTTTGAATGTTGTTTTTGGTCTTCCTAGTGGTGCAAATGTGTAGACTTGATAGTTTTGGTAGTGTTGTCATTGTTTGGGCATACAATCTTGGTTCCTTCATTTTTTGTTTCATCCTAATATGTTATATTTGTTTTGGAGGATGGTTTAGGATATCTTTGGGCCATTTTATTCATTAGGTTGATCTGCAACTCATTTTAGTTCATGATATAGATAATTGAAGCCAACCTATGTTCTATTTCACATTTCATCTAATGATCACTTTTGGAGTTGATCTATTTAGTGTTTCAAGATGTTGTAGAGGATATAAATAGAAGGAAAAATCATTTGTGAAGAGTGTCAATTGAGTAACATATAGTGAGGATGCAAAAATGGGTCTGGCACATCCACCTAAGGTTGATGCATTTATAATTACAGTTCATATTCATGTTTCTCGTTGCAATCTTCATGTATCTTACTATCAAATAGTGAATCTCTTCAGCAATTCTATATAACATTGTATCTCACTTGAAAATTTCATTAGATAGAATTAAGCTTCCTTAGGTAGGAGCCTTAAAATAAATTGTAACACTTGTTCATCATGTATTGTGAGATAACTCTCACCGTGGTTTTTAAAAATTGATTCAAAACTATCCCCCCACCCCTCGCCCCTAAGTCTCTAGATGTGTCCAACAAAGGGATAGAGTGATCTAAGGGAGGACATAACACTATCACATATATGAAATGTCTTCATAATAGAGCTAATAATTGAAAACACAATAACTTATTCAATAAAATAAAATTTCTTTGTAAACAATAATACATGCCCTATTAATGAGATAGCAATGATGAAAGCAATAACAATATGTAATAGTGTGATTAAATAACTAATTCAAGTACATAAAAATAGATTTAAGAAATGAATGCCTCCAAATCTGAAAATTTTATGCAAAAATTTAGATTTGAAACAAAAAAAATAGATCTAAAAAAGAAAATCAAAAGTAATGCATTCATAATATAAGTTAGGTTCACCTGTAATGTTGGAAATATGAGCCTTTGCCTTGAAATGAAAACTAATACCTTATTCATTCACTACTTTTACATTCATTGATTACTTGATTAGGGAACAACTAACAAGGTTCAACTTTAGTCCAAAGAAGAGCTTAACACTTTGATTAATTGTACCATTTTTGAAGGGATTAATGAATATAGAAATAGTGAATGAATAAGGTCTTAGTTTGCATTCCTAGGCTAAGGCTCTCATTTCCAACATTATAATAAGAACTTTCATTCAAAGGTACCTTTGAACAAAGGTAAAATGCCCAATATAAGGTGCCCTCCCTCTTCAATTTTCCTCAAAAAATATACTTTCAAATCTCGAGTTGAACATCCGAATGGAATGGTCTTGAAAAACTAATTTGCAAGATCATACCCCTTGAAACAAACTTTCCAACAAGTATAATTTTAATAAATTTTGATTTTATTACACATACATTTATATTTTATATTTTATCAAACATAGGTTTTTCATCAAACATCAAGTTCTCTATTGTATACGTGGATAAATAGTAAGCTAGTAAAACAATATTCTTAAAAATCTATGCATTAGGTATTGATGTCATTGTTCCACAAAAAAAATGAATTTTGATACACACAAAACAAGTTATGCAGTTTGGCATACACCAATGTCTAAATTATAATTACTTCAACTTCAAAACTTAATTAAAACATGAAACAAAATGGAAACATTAGACATAGGTGTTACGAATCCGTGTTTAAAAAATTTAAAATTTTAATCTTTGTATAAAGAAATTGCGTAAATATCACTTTCTAAAAAAATCATTTACAATAAAAAAATAAGTTATCAAATTTTATGTGAAAAAATCACAATTTTTTACCAATTTTTTTTAAAATAGTAAGAATCAATAGACAAAATCTCACAAATCAATAGTTTGCATCGTCTTCAAATTCTTAACTGTTTAGTTTCCATAATTGTCAGAAAGTGAAGATTTAGTTTAAAATGTTGATTTTCAATGTCCTACTTTGGCAAAAAAGTGGGACTCATTATTGTGAGATTACCCATAAATGACAACCAAAAAAAGGGTGCACTACATAACAAGTATGATTTATGCTAGGGTAGGTGTTAGTCATTATAGTGATATATGTTACAAAAGCCCCCTCCTGATTTAATAATGCTAAAAGTGAAGGAGGTTTTACCCACCTCAATAATTGATCCTAAATTGCCTTGCCTGATCTTAAGGTTATACATTTCCCCTAAGTTTGACACCTTAACACTCAAGAAGAGACTTACCTAAGTTAGGTATTTGTGATTAACAAATAAGACCACCAACATAAAGAAAAGGTTTGGATAAAATAATGAGTTGGTTTTGTACCCTACCCATTTTTGTATTAACTAGTTCATTATTGGGCCAACTATGTAAAAAGGAAAAGTTGAAGGGACATTGCTAGGAAAGTGGGTATAGCTAGGGACTAAATGAGAAAAGGATGTGAAGTAGAAGAGTAAAGGCTAATATTAGGGGAAAAACCCATAAGAAGCAATCGAGTTTCTCACCAACCCATAAAAGGGAGCACCCAAATTACTGATTTGAATATGTTATTAGCCATATTTATTAGATTTTTCATGTGAACATTATACATCAATAGTGATACAAATATTTGAATATTTATATCATTTAATGTGAATCTTGAGTCTATTCATTAGGAAATTCACTATTAATAATAAGTGCCATCCCACACAAAAAATCAAGACATTTGGGATGATAACCTAACATCATCCACATTGCATCTAAAATGGGTCTTGTAGCATGGTGTATATCCTCATCACTAATAAGGTGAAATTTGAAGTCTAGTAAGTGCTTATTTGGCCTATAAGATTATGCTTTAATTCCCAAATGAAGGTCCATGTCATGGTTAGATACTATCTCTATATCATGATGTACAGTGGGAGAGGGTTTAGGTATGATTGAGAGGGTTATTACTTAGCTGGATTAAAATAAATATTAAAAATTATGAGTATTTTGGATAGAAATTATGTTATTAATCTTAAATTATATTATGTTAAATATTAATAACTCTAGTGAATGATGTTCTCAAAATAAAGGGACTATATTGTAAACTCAAAAAATTGTAATAACAATGAGTGTCACACACATGTGCGTGTGCGCACACACATACACACACAACCAAAAAATGATATAATATTTGGCTCACTAATGTGATGAAGGAAAGTTGCTTTATTTACCTAGGTGCTTAAGGTTTTGCAACTAATTCAAGCTTCACACTATCTATACAAGATTGAACATACATTTTTGTATATTTTTTATTTAATGATTTAATTTATTACCATAGTAAAAAAAATATTAAACCATAGTAAAAACTAATAAATATAACCTTATCTAGTTAAAATCTTTGTCCTACTTAACTGATTTAAGAGGAAATAAAGAGTGATGAGCTTATGTAAAATGTGTGATGACAAAAAATGAATATATTGAAATAACCTAATCAAATACTAATCAAGAACACTAGTAGAAATCAAACAAAAGCTTGAAAATAAAACAGCTTCAATATACTTGAGAGATTGAATTGTTCTTTTCAAAATGAGAACCAAAAGGAAAAGTAAAGAAGTAAGCAATTCAAAACGACCATTGAGATTTCGCTCAAGGTGGTTACAAATCTTGTTATCAAGGCAAAGGTGGAAAAATTGGAACAAAGTGAATATTGTATGACTAAAAAGTTAGTAGACACTAGCACAAAGAATAAACATCTATCCAAAACATTATTGTCCAAGTACAAAAAGTCATTTGAGAACTTGACTAGTTAGCATAACACTAGATAAATGCAACATTTGACACTGGATAACATAGAAAAAGACACCGCACCATTCTACTTCTACCTCCCCTTCAGCTTCCAAGCCTGCTCAAAAGAACAAGAAAGCCCTGCTTGGCACCTTGGCTACAGAAAAAAAGGATAAAACTAATTATTGCATTGATTTAGATGGGTCAGATACTTAATATGGTGAAACACCCCGTAGATCCCCCAAAATTGTCGCCAAGCCCAGAATTAAGGAGAAGGCCACTAGGGAAAGGTATATTGAGAAAGATGATGAGTCTAAATTTGAGGACAAAGAGTATTCTGAGAGTGAAAGTATTGATGATCATATTTTTCATTAGTATACAAATGAAATAGTTTTTGAGCCGTCGGTAACATGATCACCGAAAGATAGGTTTACGATGCAACCCGACACAATAGTTCATAGAGGTCACTGAAACTAGTCTTCATCGATAGAATGATCACAGTGTAAACCAAAAACACATTCTACAGTGTAAACCGACAGACATTCTACAAAGCAACCTGAGAAGGAGAATGTCTACAAGGACATCACCGATGAAAAACTACAGAGCAACCCGAGCACCAGTATACTGAGAGACAGCTTTATTTCTGAGAAATATGGATCTGAGTTACACGTCAATTAAAACACTTGAGTTTTATATTTAGATTTATACTTATCTTTAAAACCATTTCTTGAGGGACAAGTAAAGCACATGTAATTGTTTTAATAAATCTAACTGATTGAAAACATGCAAACTAGGAGATCAAGGTCAAGCTGTAAACCTTTGATCATAGAGTTTTTATTGTAAAGTGTGAAACCTAGATAGGTCAATATATTATATAAATAGATGTAGAAATCAATCATACATTGATGATTGTAGTCGCAGAAGACATCTATGGATTAGATAGAGAGTTTTGTGCAGAAGGACAACAAAAGATGAAATCAGTTATGAAGAAAAAGATTCAAGGCTACCGAGTAGAACAAAGGTATTAATCAATCACTATAGGTGATACACATACATTGTGAACTTAAAGGATCTATACTCAAAAATTCAACATTGCATATAATCAGGTTAATAAGTATTTTTTACTACATTCTAACAAGTTTAGCAAATAGAAGAAATCCTTTAAGAAGGTGGATTTAACAATCCTTATGTAAATCTCTTAACAGAGTACACATTAAATAGTGTTGCTAAATCTCTTAACCGAGTAGACCTAATGAGTCTAAAATGTTACTCCTAACAGGGTAAGATCGTCATAAGTGATCAAAATTGTAGCCTTAACCGACACCTTCCATTCTATAGATAGTGAAGCTTTCTGGGTTTCATCCCCACCATAGTTTTTTCCTTCTAACATGGGTTTTTTGGGTTACCAATTCTTGTGTCATGTGTACTTACATTTCATGAATGTTTCTATGAATTTTTACATGCAATTAAGTTTATGATTTGATATTACATGCATAAGATAGAATAGCATCTATGGTCGGTAATGCAAGGAATTGATTACTAAAGGATTAAGGGTTAATTGATAAAACATTTAAGGGTACTAATCACCCCTCCCCTCTCATTACACACCATTCCATTATTCCAAAAATTGGTATCCGAGATAGATCTCTTATTTGGAAAAGTTTAAATCACTTGAGAGAAAAGATCATACAATGGAAAAGTATAAGCTTGACAAGAATATTGAAAATTAGAAGTTGCAGATACAGATCTTTTATGAGCAATACAAATAAGAAAGAATCGAGATGAGAGAGATATTGGATGAAAGAAAAGTTATGGCATCTCATTGTAATGAAATAGACTATCATGAAGAAGAGATACTTGAATTATTTGAGTTATTAGGATCTACATCTAGCAATACATCTGACACATCAGAAGGAAACATTATAAGTCTTAATGAAATAAATCAACATCTGACAGATAAATTAAAGGTACTATAAATCGGTCAAGAGAAATAGATGGTAAGGATGATTGATGTAATGAATAATGCTAGACAAGATGAACAAGAAAGAACATTAGTTATTGATGACAGGAGGAAGATCACTGAAAAGTTGCAAGAGAGAGAGAGACTAAAATACAAAGACTTACTTAACATCATCATGTGGTCACCAATCAAATTTTTCTTATGAGTCATGAGGAAAACTGAGTGAACATAGAACTAAGTGGGAAATTGGAAGCTATTGGTGAGCTAAGAGAAGAAAATGAAAAACTAAAGCATAAAGTAAGGATTCAGCAACAACACAATGATATGATCAAGAAGGCTGAAGAAAGCACAAAAAGAATGGATAATTTTCTAGATGGACAAAGGAGACTCAACAACAATACCGGTCTAGGGTATACCAATCATGGAGAATCATCATATCGAGCTGATTAAAAAGATGTCTACACAAATCCAAGACCAAGGAAGTAGTCTTGAAATCACTGTGGAAAACCAGGCCACACATCAAATGTTTGCAGGAGCAAAGCTAAAGGTATTCCTAAATACACATCTACATTCATAGGAAATTGTTATAACTATAACAAGCATGGACACAAAGCACATGAATGCAGATCTAAGGTGAAACAACCAAAGAAGGAAACCTACATGGAAAAATATTTTTCCACTTGCAAGATGCATGGGCACACATCTCTTGAATGCATGAAAAAGAAAAAATAAGCATGGAAACCAAAAGAACAAGAAAATGCTTATCAACCAAGAAGAATCGGTAACTCATATGTTTGGGATTACAACACATGGACAAATTGCACAACATGTGATAGATATGGACACATATTTGTAAACTACATGAGGAAATAGACAAGAAGGTCTAGAAGCTGGACTAACCCCAGATTGAAATGCTTACACTGTCATAGGGTCGGTCATCTAAGAAAGGACTACAAAGACCGAGTGACAGAGTCAAGCACTTTTTCTAATGGAAATACCATTGAAGACATCATGAATATGAGAAACAAAATGTGGAGGAAAGATACAAACACTGATGATGTTGGACTAAGAAATACAATTGGTGACACCTCATCCAATGGATCTAGTGATATCACCACCCCCACCTAAGAAAATCAAGTAAGTATGGAACTAAAATATACAAAGTTATATTTTACATCAATTCCTATATACATTGATAAAATGCCAAACTAGCATGAATAAAGATGCACTATGGTATTACTTGTTATGATTTTTGTGAATCCAATCTTGTCGGTTAATGCATACGAAGAATTGTCAGTATACATATAAAAGCTAAGTTGTTAATGTAAACAGAGCATTGTTGTTAATTATGTAAAAAGACACTTAAGTCTTCGCTACATACTGAGCTCCATCAGTGAACATGTGAAAATTCAATTGAATTAACACTTACCCCGAGCAGTGTATACTCACCGAGCCAAAAAGTTTGCTTGATAACTGAGAAGCTCCGTCTTTGACCATCAAGAAGTAGGTAAAGAATTAATTGCACCACTTAGGGCATCATCTATAAAAGGGTGACAAAGAGCTCATTTTTTCACAAAGCAACTAAGAGTGAAGAGAAAAATGAAGTAGAGCAACCAACAATGACCAAATTGCAAAGTGATTCAAAAGCATATTCATGGTATTCAGATAGACTCCCAACAACTACCATAGATCAAGAAGTAACTAAGACTCACCGAGCTCATAGTTTGTTTATGGGAAAAGCCCTAATTTCTAGAAACATGGCAACCACATCTCGCATTTCCAAGATCAAGAATGCAAAGGATAAAAAGGTTAATTTCATCAAGAACTCTACATGTGAAGAGCCTAAGTACAAATTTTGTCCTGAGGTTGCTTCACAACCTGACGACACTGAAGCCTTCTCAAGCATACCACCTAGGGTTTTTCTAGTCAAGGATGTCCGAGCCTATATCTATTGTAAGGTTGTAGAGGTCAGAGATCTCAAAGTTGAGGAAGTTTACAAGAAGCTTTGCAGAGATAGAAACATCAAGGATGAACATAAACACATTGAGGTAAATGGGTTGACAAATTCCCTGATGTCCCCAAAGGAGTTCAAGACCGAGTGGATCCAAATAGTTCTTAGTCGGGTACATGACCAAAATATGTGGCTGGACGAGCCAAAACTGATCACCAAGGATGTAATACATGTAGTAACTAGATACCCAGTAACCAAAAATGTCAAAGAACTCAAACATCCTCCTCATCTTGATATAGAAAAGATGACAAGTGTAGTCTGGGATGGCTGAGGCTTAAAGGTAAACTCCATCACCGATCCAGAAGTTAAGTTTGGTGCATGTGTACTGGGATACAAGGTATTCCAAGCCAGCTGGTTAAACATCATAGCATGTGGAGCAGTTGACACTCATGCCCATAATATTGTGAAGAAGGGATTATAACTGGACCTATCCGAGCTTCTACTGAAGCAATTGGAGGAGAAAATGAGGACAATTAGGTCAGCAAGGATTAATTCATGTAAGTTCGGATCACTCCTCATGTGTACATTTTTATATTTCCAGAACTTCTTCCCATCTATCGGTAATGTCAATTGGGACACTACCTGGCCAGTGACAATTCAAATTAGTGAATTTATTAAGTCACTAGGGGAATACTTTACATCAGTTATGGATTCATATTTCACCAGATTCAAAGATAGAATGCAAAAGAGGATAAGGATACCTTAACAACTGGTGGAAAAGTATAAGGATGATATATGTTTCATAGTGGATACCGACACCACCTTGATCAAACTAGTTGTACCGAGAATAGTGTTAGCACTTGCAGAAAATTTTATGTCTCCATG
>MU223296.1:2851507-2897382 GCA_018584345.1 Thuja plicata | reverse complement strand
GTTCTATGATGCATAGAAGAATGACCACACATTAAAATGGGTGCTAAATAAGTGAAAATTATACACCTTAGAAATGTGCTTACAATTTACAACACTACAATATTAATTGATATACTATATTGCAATATCCAATGTATTAAAGTGTCATTGTCTGTCTAGGATGCTCTATTCTCTACATTTCAGTGAACATATCTACTTATGCTAGAACAGAATGATCAAATATTTTAGGATATGGTTGTAGGGATGATTTTGATTCTCTACATTTCTCATATCTTTGTTTGAATGTTGTTTTTGGTCTTCCTAGTGGTGCAAATGTGTAGACTTGATAGTTTTGGTAGTGTTGTCATTGTTTGGGCATACAATCTTGGTTCCTTCATTTTTTGTTTCATCCTAATATGTTATATTTGTTTTGGAGGATGGTTTAGGATATCTTTGGGCCATTTTATTCATTAGGTTGATCTGCAACTCATTTTAGTTCATGATATAGATAATTGAAGCCAACCTATGTTCTATTTCACATTTCATCTAATGATCACTTTTGGAGTTGATCTATTTAGTGTTTCAAGATGTTGTAGAGGATATAAATAGAAGGAAAAATCATTTGTGAAGAGTGTCAATTGAGTAACATATAGTGAGGATGCAAAAATGGGTCTGGCACATCCACCTAAGGTTGATGCATTTATAATTACAGTTCATATTCATGTTTCTCGTTGCAATCTTCATGTATCTTACTATCAAATAGTGAATCTCTTCAGCAATTCTATATAACATTGTATCTCACTTGAAAATTTCATTAGATAGAATTAAGCTTCCTTAGGTAGGAGCCTTAAAATAAATTGTAACACTTGTTCATCATGTATTGTGAGATAACTCTCACCGTGGTTTTTAAAAATTGATTCAAAACTATCCCCCCACCCCTCGCCCCTAAGTCTCTAGATGTGTCCAACAAAGGGATAGAGTGATCTAAGGGAGGACATAACACTATCACATATATGAAATGTCTTCATAATAGAGCTAATAATTGAAAACACAATAACTTATTCAATAAAATAAAATTTCTTTGTAAACAATAATACATGCCCTATTAATGAGATAGCAATGATGAAAGCAATAACAATATGTAATAGTGTGATTAAATAACTAATTCAAGTACATAAAAATAGATTTAAGAAATGAATGCCTCCAAATCTGAAAATTTTATGCAAAAATTTAGATTTGAAACAAAAAAAATAGATCTAAAAAAGAAAATCAAAAGTAATGCATTCATAATATAAGTTAGGTTCACCTGTAATGTTGGAAATATGAGCCTTTGCCTTGAAATGAAAACTAATACCTTATTCATTCACTACTTTTACATTCATTGATTACTTGATTAGGGAACAACTAACAAGGTTCAACTTTAGTCCAAAGAAGAGCTTAACACTTTGATTAATTGTACCATTTTTGAAGGGATTAATGAATATAGAAATAGTGAATGAATAAGGTCTTAGTTTGCATTCCTAGGCTAAGGCTCTCATTTCCAACATTATAATAAGAACTTTCATTCAAAGGTACCTTTGAACAAAGGTAAAATGCCCAATATAAGGTGCCCTCCCTCTTCAATTTTCCTCAAAAAATATACTTTCAAATCTCGAGTTGAACATCCGAATGGAATGGTCTTGAAAAACTAATTTGCAAGATCATACCCCTTGAAACAAACTTTCCAACAAGTATAATTTTAATAAATTTTGATTTTATTACACATACATTTATATTTTATATTTTATCAAACATAGGTTTTTCATCAAACATCAAGTTCTCTATTGTATACGTGGATAAATAGTAAGCTAGTAAAACAATATTCTTAAAAATCTATGCATTAGGTATTGATGTCATTGTTCCACAAAAAAAATGAATTTTGATACACACAAAACAAGTTATGCAGTTTGGCATACACCAATGTCTAAATTATAATTACTTCAACTTCAAAACTTAATTAAAACATGAAACAAAATGGAAACATTAGACATAGGTGTTACGAATCCGTGTTTAAAAAATTTAAAATTTTAATCTTTGTATAAAGAAATTGCGTAAATATCACTTTCTAAAAAAATCATTTACAATAAAAAAATAAGTTATCAAATTTTATGTGAAAAAATCACAATTTTTTACCAATTTTTTTTAAAATAGTAAGAATCAATAGACAAAATCTCACAAATCAATAGTTTGCATCGTCTTCAAATTCTTAACTGTTTAGTTTCCATAATTGTCAGAAAGTGAAGATTTAGTTTAAAATGTTGATTTTCAATGTCCTACTTTGGCAAAAAAGTGGGACTCATTATTGTGAGATTACCCATAAATGACAACCAAAAAAAGGGTGCACTACATAACAAGTATGATTTATGCTAGGGTAGGTGTTAGTCATTATAGTGATATATGTTACAAAAGCCCCCTCCTGATTTAATAATGCTAAAAGTGAAGGAGGTTTTACCCACCTCAATAATTGATCCTAAATTGCCTTGCCTGATCTTAAGGTTATACATTTCCCCTAAGTTTGACACCTTAACACTCAAGAAGAGACTTACCTAAGTTAGGTATTTGTGATTAACAAATAAGACCACCAACATAAAGAAAAGGTTTGGATAAAATAATGAGTTGGTTTTGTACCCTACCCATTTTTGTATTAACTAGTTCATTATTGGGCCAACTATGTAAAAAGGAAAAGTTGAAGGGACATTGCTAGGAAAGTGGGTATAGCTAGGGACTAAATGAGAAAAGGATGTGAAGTAGAAGAGTAAAGGCTAATATTAGGGGAAAAACCCATAAGAAGCAATCGAGTTTCTCACCAACCCATAAAAGGGAGCACCCAAATTACTGATTTGAATATGTTATTAGCCATATTTATTAGATTTTTCATGTGAACATTATACATCAATAGTGATACAAATATTTGAATATTTATATCATTTAATGTGAATCTTGAGTCTATTCATTAGGAAATTCACTATTAATAATAAGTGCCATCCCACACAAAAAATCAAGACATTTGGGATGATAACCTAACATCATCCACATTGCATCTAAAATGGGTCTTGTAGCATGGTGTATATCCTCATCACTAATAAGGTGAAATTTGAAGTCTAGTAAGTGCTTATTTGGCCTATAAGATTATGCTTTAATTCCCAAATGAAGGTCCATGTCATGGTTAGATACTATCTCTATATCATGATGTACAGTGGGAGAGGGTTTAGGTATGATTGAGAGGGTTATTACTTAGCTGGATTAAAATAAATATTAAAAATTATGAGTATTTTGGATAGAAATTATGTTATTAATCTTAAATTATATTATGTTAAATATTAATAACTCTAGTGAATGATGTTCTCAAAATAAAGGGACTATATTGTAAACTCAAAAAATTGTAATAACAATGAGTGTCACACACATGTGCGTGTGCGCACACACATACACACACAACCAAAAAATGATATAATATTTGGCTCACTAATGTGATGAAGGAAAGTTGCTTTATTTACCTAGGTGCTTAAGGTTTTGCAACTAATTCAAGCTTCACACTATCTATACAAGATTGAACATACATTTTTGTATATTTTTTATTTAATGATTTAATTTATTACCATAGTAAAAAAAATATTAAACCATAGTAAAAACTAATAAATATAACCTTATCTAGTTAAAATCTTTGTCCTACTTAACTGATTTAAGAGGAAATAAAGAGTGATGAGCTTATGTAAAATGTGTGATGACAAAAAATGAATATATTGAAATAACCTAATCAAATACTAATCAAGAACACTAGTAGAAATCAAACAAAAGCTTGAAAATAAAACAGCTTCAATATACTTGAGAGATTGAATTGTTCTTTTCAAAATGAGAACCAAAAGGAAAAGTAAAGAAGTAAGCAATTCAAAACGACCATTGAGATTTCGCTCAAGGTGGTTACAAATCTTGTTATCAAGGCAAAGGTGGAAAAATTGGAACAAAGTGAATATTGTATGACTAAAAAGTTAGTAGACACTAGCACAAAGAATAAACATCTATCCAAAACATTATTGTCCAAGTACAAAAAGTCATTTGAGAACTTGACTAGTTAGCATAACACTAGATAAATGCAACATTTGACACTGGATAACATAGAAAAAGACACCGCACCATTCTACTTCTACCTCCCCTTCAGCTTCCAAGCCTGCTCAAAAGAACAAGAAAGCCCTGCTTGGCACCTTGGCTACAGAAAAAAAGGATAAAACTAATTATTGCATTGATTTAGATGGGTCAGATACTTAATATGGTGAAACACCCCGTAGATCCCCCAAAATTGTCGCCAAGCCCAGAATTAAGGAGAAGGCCACTAGGGAAAGGTATATTGAGAAAGATGATGAGTCTAAATTTGAGGACAAAGAGTATTCTGAGAGTGAAAGTATTGATGATCATATTTTTCATTAGTATACAAATGAAATAGTTTTTGAGCCGTCGGTAACATGATCACCGAAAGATAGGTTTACGATGCAACCCGACACAATAGTTCATAGAGGTCACTGAAACTAGTCTTCATCGATAGAATGATCACAGTGTAAACCAAAAACACATTCTACAGTGTAAACCGACAGACATTCTACAAAGCAACCTGAGAAGGAGAATGTCTACAAGGACATCACCGATGAAAAACTACAGAGCAACCCGAGCACCAGTATACTGAGAGACAGCTTTATTTCTGAGAAATATGGATCTGAGTTACACGTCAATTAAAACACTTGAGTTTTATATTTAGATTTATACTTATCTTTAAAACCATTTCTTGAGGGACAAGTAAAGCACATGTAATTGTTTTAATAAATCTAACTGATTGAAAACATGCAAACTAGGAGATCAAGGTCAAGCTGTAAACCTTTGATCATAGAGTTTTTATTGTAAAGTGTGAAACCTAGATAGGTCAATATATTATATAAATAGATGTAGAAATCAATCATACATTGATGATTGTAGTCGCAGAAGACATCTATGGATTAGATAGAGAGTTTTGTGCAGAAGGACAACAAAAGATGAAATCAGTTATGAAGAAAAAGATTCAAGGCTACCGAGTAGAACAAAGGTATTAATCAATCACTATAGGTGATACACATACATTGTGAACTTAAAGGATCTATACTCAAAAATTCAACATTGCATATAATCAGGTTAATAAGTATTTTTTACTACATTCTAACAAGTTTAGCAAATAGAAGAAATCCTTTAAGAAGGTGGATTTAACAATCCTTATGTAAATCTCTTAACAGAGTACACATTAAATAGTGTTGCTAAATCTCTTAACCGAGTAGACCTAATGAGTCTAAAATGTTACTCCTAACAGGGTAAGATCGTCATAAGTGATCAAAATTGTAGCCTTAACCGACACCTTCCATTCTATAGATAGTGAAGCTTTCTGGGTTTCATCCCCACCATAGTTTTTTCCTTCTAACATGGGTTTTTTGGGTTACCAATTCTTGTGTCATGTGTACTTACATTTCATGAATGTTTCTATGAATTTTTACATGCAATTAAGTTTATGATTTGATATTACATGCATAAGATAGAATAGCATCTATGGTCGGTAATGCAAGGAATTGATTACTAAAGGATTAAGGGTTAATTGATAAAACATTTAAGGGTACTAATCACCCCTCCCCTCTCATTACACACCATTCCATTATTCCAAAAATTGGTATCCGAGATAGATCTCTTATTTGGAAAAGTTTAAATCACTTGAGAGAAAAGATCATACAATGGAAAAGTATAAGCTTGACAAGAATATTGAAAATTAGAAGTTGCAGATACAGATCTTTTATGAGCAATACAAATAAGAAAGAATCGAGATGAGAGAGATATTGGATGAAAGAAAAGTTATGGCATCTCATTGTAATGAAATAGACTATCATGAAGAAGAGATACTTGAATTATTTGAGTTATTAGGATCTACATCTAGCAATACATCTGACACATCAGAAGGAAACATTATAAGTCTTAATGAAATAAATCAACATCTGACAGATAAATTAAAGGTACTATAAATCGGTCAAGAGAAATAGATGGTAAGGATGATTGATGTAATGAATAATGCTAGACAAGATGAACAAGAAAGAACATTAGTTATTGATGACAGGAGGAAGATCACTGAAAAGTTGCAAGAGAGAGAGAGACTAAAATACAAAGACTTACTTAACATCATCATGTGGTCACCAATCAAATTTTTCTTATGAGTCATGAGGAAAACTGAGTGAACATAGAACTAAGTGGGAAATTGGAAGCTATTGGTGAGCTAAGAGAAGAAAATGAAAAACTAAAGCATAAAGTAAGGATTCAGCAACAACACAATGATATGATCAAGAAGGCTGAAGAAAGCACAAAAAGAATGGATAATTTTCTAGATGGACAAAGGAGACTCAACAACAATACCGGTCTAGGGTATACCAATCATGGAGAATCATCATATCGAGCTGATTAAAAAGATGTCTACACAAATCCAAGACCAAGGAAGTAGTCTTGAAATCACTGTGGAAAACCAGGCCACACATCAAATGTTTGCAGGAGCAAAGCTAAAGGTATTCCTAAATACACATCTACATTCATAGGAAATTGTTATAACTATAACAAGCATGGACACAAAGCACATGAATGCAGATCTAAGGTGAAACAACCAAAGAAGGAAACCTACATGGAAAAATATTTTTCCACTTGCAAGATGCATGGGCACACATCTCTTGAATGCATGAAAAAGAAAAAATAAGCATGGAAACCAAAAGAACAAGAAAATGCTTATCAACCAAGAAGAATCGGTAACTCATATGTTTGGGATTACAACACATGGACAAATTGCACAACATGTGATAGATATGGACACATATTTGTAAACTACATGAGGAAATAGACAAGAAGGTCTAGAAGCTGGACTAACCCCAGATTGAAATGCTTACACTGTCATAGGGTCGGTCATCTAAGAAAGGACTACAAAGACCGAGTGACAGAGTCAAGCACTTTTTCTAATGGAAATACCATTGAAGACATCATGAATATGAGAAACAAAATGTGGAGGAAAGATACAAACACTGATGATGTTGGACTAAGAAATACAATTGGTGACACCTCATCCAATGGATCTAGTGATATCACCACCCCCACCTAAGAAAATCAAGTAAGTATGGAACTAAAATATACAAAGTTATATTTTACATCAATTCCTATATACATTGATAAAATGCCAAACTAGCATGAATAAAGATGCACTATGGTATTACTTGTTATGATTTTTGTGAATCCAATCTTGTCGGTTAATGCATACGAAGAATTGTCAGTATACATATAAAAGCTAAGTTGTTAATGTAAACAGAGCATTGTTGTTAATTATGTAAAAAGACACTTAAGTCTTCGCTACATACTGAGCTCCATCAGTGAACATGTGAAAATTCAATTGAATTAACACTTACCCCGAGCAGTGTATACTCACCGAGCCAAAAAGTTTGCTTGATAACTGAGAAGCTCCGTCTTTGACCATCAAGAAGTAGGTAAAGAATTAATTGCACCACTTAGGGCATCATCTATAAAAGGGTGACAAAGAGCTCATTTTTTCACAAAGCAACTAAGAGTGAAGAGAAAAATGAAGTAGAGCAACCAACAATGACCAAATTGCAAAGTGATTCAAAAGCATATTCATGGTATTCAGATAGACTCCCAACAACTACCATAGATCAAGAAGTAACTAAGACTCACCGAGCTCATAGTTTGTTTATGGGAAAAGCCCTAATTTCTAG
Source organism: Thuja plicata (assembly GCA_018584345.1). Lineage (NCBI taxonomy): Eukaryota > Viridiplantae > Streptophyta > Pinopsida > Cupressales > Cupressaceae > Thuja > Thuja plicata. The sequence goes on along the minus strand of MU223296.1, from coordinate 2,889,601 downwards.
AAACATGGCAACCACATCTCGCATTTCCAAGATCAAGAATGCAAAGGATAAAAAGGTTAATTTCATCAAGAACTCTACATGTGAAGAGCCTAAGTACAAATTTTGTCCTGAGGTTGCTTCACAACCTGACGACACTGAAGCCTTCTCAAGCATACCACCTAGGGTTTTTCTAGTCAAGGATGTCCGAGCCTATATCTATTGTAAGGTTGTAGAGGTCAGAGATCTCAAAGTTGAGGAAGTTTACAAGAAGCTTTGCAGAGATAGAAACATCAAGGATGAACATAAACACATTGAGGTAAATGGGTTGACAAATTCCCTGATGTCCCCAAAGGAGTTCAAGACCGAGTGGATCCAAATAGTTCTTAGTCGGGTACATGACCAAAATATGTGGCTGGACGAGCCAAAACTGATCACCAAGGATGTAATACATGTAGTAACTAGATACCCAGTAACCAAAAATGTCAAAGAACTCAAACATCCTCCTCATCTTGATATAGAAAAGATGACAAGTGTAGTCTGGGATGGCTGAGGCTTAAAGGTAAACTCCATCACCGATCCAGAAGTTAAGTTTGGTGCATGTGTACTGGGATACAAGGTATTCCAAGCCAGCTGGTTAAACATCATAGCATGTGGAGCAGTTGACACTCATGCCCATAATATTGTGAAGAAGGGATTATAACTGGACCTATCCGAGCTTCTACTGAAGCAATTGGAGGAGAAAATGAGGACAATTAGGTCAGCAAGGATTAATTCATGTAAGTTCGGATCACTCCTCATGTGTACATTTTTATATTTCCAGAACTTCTTCCCATCTATCGGTAATGTCAATTGGGACACTACCTGGCCAGTGACAATTCAAATTAGTGAATTTATTAAGTCACTAGGGGAATACTTTACATCAGTTATGGATTCATATTTCACCAGATTCAAAGATAGAATGCAAAAGAGGATAAGGATACCTTAACAACTGGTGGAAAAGTATAAGGATGATATATGTTTCATAGTGGATACCGACACCACCTTGATCAAACTAGTTGTACCGAGAATAGTGTTAGCACTTGCAGAAAATTTTATGTCTCCATGCTTATCCCTTCCATATCTACAATTTATTTTTCGCCTCTGCCATTAAACCCTAAGTCCTCAATGTGATTTCATTTCAATTTGAAGGAAAACCCTAGTTGTCTCATCCTTGTTCTATTTTGCAGTTACTTTTTGAATTCACTTAGGTCCCTTAAGGCATGTGCGTAATTTCCCATTTTATGTTGGTCGCGAGGTCTCCTTATGATTTTCAAATATTCTTTCCCTTCTCGTGACTTAGTTTTTCCCTTTTGTCAGGTAATATCTTAACGATATTGCATATTCCTTTGTGATCATGTGACCTAGCGACTACCATCCGATGAAGTGATGATCCTGTGGTGGTCACTAGATCTCCAGATATACCCCTAAGTTAATGAATTTGTCTAGCGACTTTGAGACTTTTCAATCGCGTTATCTCCAAATTTGACCAAGGTTAGGTGCTAGGTTTGAATTTTAAGTGTAGTCACTTGATCTCGTTATTTGACCTGTGGTTAATGATTCATCTCCCGAATTTGAGATTACTCAATCGCTAGGTCACCAGATGTACCTTGGTTAGATGTGGGTTAAGTCAAACAATGAGTCAGAGATAATGATCGTGTAGGTTGTAGAGGATCGTATGGTTGTCGTAATGCCTTAAAGACAAAGTAATCGACATCTAACACATAAGGTATTACGAGGTGATGACACATAGCAAGTGTGCTCAGCCAAAAAGATGGACAGTGTTAGAGGATGACAGGGCGGTTGTGAACAAATTTCAGTATGACATTTGGCAGTAGTGGGCCTGTGTTTTGTTTCCTCAATCGCTTGGTCTCTTGATCAAGATAGAATATTCCAAATTGTTCAGTGACTATGAGTTTTGTGTTGTTTTTGGGTCTCCAAGTGATATCAAATATTCTCTTTTTGTTAAGAGACTTTCTGAGGGTTGTTGATCTGGGTTGAGATCTAACGCTTGTTTCTGAATCTCCAGATGTAACCATGGTTGAGAAAATAATCTTGCAACTTGGAGATTTGAAGGAAAGGTGTTAACCTGAGTTGAAGGCAAGTTAGTATGGTCAGTTCTTGGGTAAGATCAGTGCATCAGCGGCTGTTTTTTAAAATGAAGATCAAGTTTGAATATGGGCCATTGATTAGGCATTTCGCACCGTTTGTGACCGTTTTCTCTTAAATTTGAATATTTTATGTCTCAGACTTCATGCCGATGGCATTTTTTTCAACTTGAAGGACAGGGTAAATGGCTCTGACATTTCACTTCAACTCAGAGTAATGGCGATTTGATTGGCTTCATGGTTGGTGCTAATTTTTTAGGATCTCCCTCTCATGGAATTGATGATAGAAATGAACAATTTGTTGCAGGGTATGGTGAGGGTTATGATTAGGTTTGTTTCAATATCAAAAAAAGGGACTAATTCGACCATTTCCTAGATTGCTTCAACATGTGGATTTGACAAAAGATAAATCATTTGATGATCTTTTGAAGAAAGATCGATTGATAGAGAGGAGTGCATTAATTGTTTGACAGGTGGTTGTTGAAACCCTTTCCTAGGGTTTCCATCTTCCTATTTAAGCCTTTCTTCTCTTTGTTGTAGGGGTTCAAAGGTTTGGGTTTTCAGGCTCTGTTCCCAGGATATAGCAGACTGTATTATTTTGTATGAGATAGAATAGAAACTCCTTATATCTTTTGCACATTATTGAAGTGGTTTTGATTCAAGTCAGATTAGGGCATCTAGGTGATTCATCATACTTAATACAATTGTTCCAATTACAGGTCTCTCCTTGGTGTTAATCTTGTGAGTTTTGAGTTTTCTGATTCATTGCAGAGGGTTACTTATGCATATGTTTTACTTCTCAGTTCTTTATCTAGGGTCAAGTGAAATATAGTGTGAATAGGGCATAGACTCTTTTGATTTATCTACAGAAGTATCTTATAAGTAGTGGTTGGTCTGGAGTGATTGTATTCATGTCTTTGAATCTTTGACAATAGTTAATTCATGTTCCTACATTTGTATTTGAAATATGCCCAATGGATAAGGCACTGATCAAGGATTAGTAAACTCTATTGGATTACATGTTTGATTTGGTTCATGGCTATATTCTGCATCTTAATATGTCAATACCATCTCCAAGATTTAACTATTTTGTAGTTGATATCTGTGAATTCATACTTGGTAATAGAGAGTCAATGAATGCCTAGTTAGTATTTAGTACTTTCTTACCATGATTTGTTGTTCAATCCAGAGTGAAGAATAGTTGAAAAGAGTTATATAGTTGTTTGGATTAGGTATACCTACCTTGGTTTTGCAGAGCCAAAAGCAGAAGAGGGAAGTATTGACCCTATAGTTGGTCCAGTTATCTTATAGAGCTTTCATACTTGGAATTAACCACTCCTAACATTAGTCTTAAGATATATTGGTTTCTTTCATAGCATAACAGTTTCAAACACCAACAAAATTCTAACTCTACTGGGGATAGAGTATAAAATAGTGTCCTAAGTAGCCAGTAATTTGACCATTGGAAGTATAGAGTACCTTGTGTTCTGTGATTGTTGTTCTTGTCAGAAATTGTTGTATTTTCCCAAAAGAAATTGGGTGGCGAATCTGATTTTTCTTTGCAGCAGTGTTGGTTAACATTTTTCAATCTATACACACTTACTTGTTATGAGTCATAGGAATAGAAGAGGTTGGGTGAAGAGGCATCCTGAAGACAAAATGGAGGAAGAAGTTCCAACTACCTCTAGGGCTAGTCACCCAAGAAAAGGAAAGAAAAATATAACTGTCCCTCAGAATGAGAGACAAGTGGAGAACACAAGATTTGAGGAACCAATCCAGAGAAATCATGATTGAAATGCATCTTAATATGAAGAGGTTGTTGATTTGGGATTGGGTGCTTATGAATATTATCACTCACCTAGAGAGAAAGAACTTTCAGAATCTGATAATACAATTCTTGATTCGGATAGTGTAGCAGAAGAAATTGCAGAATTGGATAGAAGAATCCAGGAGCAAATTGCCATCAGACAGAAAAGAGAGAATAAAAAAGAAGACAAGATTAAACATGACCAAATTTTGCTTGACCAAAAGAGGCAGAAATTGTAAAGATTAGAAGAAATGAATCAGGTTGAGGAACCTGAACAAGTTGAGGAGGAACCTGTCATTCAACCCATTCTTACTACCCAAAGTCCAAGAGATAAGGGTAAGAAAAAGGTGACAGGTGTTCAAATAAGTGAGCCTGTGAATCCCAATCGACCATTAGATCAAATGTCTAAGTTAGATGCTGATCTAGAAAGGATTAGATTGGAAAAACATATCATAGCTAAAGAGCTTGAGAAGACCGAGTTGGAGGCTCCTACTCTACAGATGAAGAAGAAGATGGATTTTCTCAGACAAACTTCTAGTCCTGTTGGTGCTGAAGTAGTTGCAACATCACATGCCAAGGCATCTACTTCTCAAGAAGACAACCCTTTTACAAGAAGACCACTCATACAGAAAGATACAAACAATTCTCTTTCACTAATGTTCCTGGTTATCCAAATGTAGTTCCAAATGAGATTAGAGATAAACTTCCTAAGTTTGCTAGAAATAATGTTATTAATTGTGAGGAACATTTGAAAATTTTTTTTGATATGATGGATGATTATGATATTGTGCATGAGGATGTAATAATGAAGCTATTTGTACAATCCTTAGTTGAAGATGCTAGGGATTATTTTAGGGGTTTACCTTTTGGTTGTATAGAATCTATGGATGAATTAGAAAATTGTTTTAAAGAACAATATGGTGATAAGACAAATGAAGGTTTCATGTTAAATGAATTCAATAACATTAAGAAACATCAAAATGAGGATGTTGTAGAATTCAACACTAGATTTCAGAAAGCCATGCATAAACTATTCCAAGTGTTAAGGCTTGATGATCAGGTTTGTTTTGCCACTTACTTGAATGCTTTTGATTCAAAAATGGGCTACCTCCTTAGAGATAAGAATCCTAGAACTCTCAGAGATGCATATAAGATAGCAGTGAATATTGAAACAAATAGGAGAGTATCTGGGAAGTTGGATAGGAGAGGTGATTGGAAGCCTGCTAGGAAGGAACCAAGTAGGTCTGGTGTTACTAAGCCTAAAGAGGAGGTAGATATGAAACAAATTCTAAACACTATTAAATATTTAAAGCCTACAGATAACAAGAATGTTAGAGTTCCAAGTAATGATAATAGGCTTGCCTCAAATAATCTTAATAGGCTTCCAAGAATGCAAAATTATCCATATAATACCCAATGGAAAGATGGGAAACCTATTTTCCCGCAGAGAAATGATAAGCCTATTGGTAATACCCCTGATCCTTTGCAAATAAATTATGTTAACACATGTGATGACCTTTCATGGTGCACTGCTTGCCAATCCCCACATAACCCTGAGTATTGTGCAATTGCTTTGAATATATCTGCAAGAGAACCACAACAAGAAAGAGAGGAAGAGGATGAACTATATGATGATAGCGGTTGTGCAATGGCTTCTGCATTTCTAGGAGGTGAAGATGAATCTGATGAGGAAGAATAAATAATTGATGACATAAGATGCAATACCATCAAGGGTAGTGAATCTTTTCTAGAAAGAAGGCCATCAAATGAAGAAATTGCATAGATTACTGTAGAAATTTTTGCTCAAGTAAGGAGTAACTACCATTTGAGAAACAAAATAGTGGGAAATACTGATTACAGACCTTCTAGTATTTTTGTCAAACAGGCACGAGAAAATACTAAGGAATTACTAGGAAAACAAAAACTTGTTGAAGCTATCAAGAAAACAAAGATTAGTAAAAGTGGAAATCCTACTGATCTATTTGTTTCCCATAAGGTAAAAGTAAAGACACCTAAGACAACTGTTCCTTCTTCTCAAGGAAAAAATAGAAAGATTGATCCAAGCCCTGCTACTCAAGTTTAAAATGATAATGATATTGCCTTGAAGCAAAACATTTCTGATTTGAAATATACTCCAGTTGATATGGGACAGTTGTTGTCACAGATCATAGTCAAGGTTCCACTCTTGGAGATGATGAGGATTAAGGAACACAAAGAAAAAACTTTAACATGGGTGAGTAGCATTTCTTCCACAAATATGCATGAGCAGGAGGAAGTTAAAGAAATGGGAAAAATCAAAGGATAAGACTAATAACAAAGCATAAGAATTAGAGGTGATTGTTTCAAAGATCCCTTGGGTTTTCTTAAGTAATAATCCTCTAAACACTCTTTTAGGAGTTGTAGACCCATTTTTCTTAACTTTGATTATAAATGGTAAAAGATTAAAGAATTGTATGATAGATTCTAGGGCATCAAGTAATGTCATGCCAGCAGAAATTATGAGATTCTTAGGATTGCAAGTTGATTCTCCTCATGGAAGATGTCAAGGGATGGATTCTAGAGAAGTACATGTCATAGGTACTATTGAGGCTATGCCTTATAGATTTTCTACATGCTTTGAAAAGATACTAACCATGAGTGTTTTAGTGGTGGATATCCCTCCTCAGTATGGAATGCTTTTATCAAGAAAGTGGTGTGCTTCAATGGGAGGGAGTATTCAATGTGATCTTTCTTTTGCAATTTTTGATATTGATGGTCAGAGTGTCAAGGTATCTAGAGAATCAAGGGCTCCTCACATGATTGAGGAAATAAATGAAAACAATATGAATTGTTTTGTGGATACTGATATTGGATCCTTCCAAATCCAAGATGGGAAGGATGGGGTAAAAAATAAACTTGTATTTCTCTCTGCAGAGAAGGACAATCTGGCGGATAGTAATGAATTATGGACCATGTACTTTGATGGTGCAAGCTCAAAAGAAGGAGCAGGTGTAGGATTTTTGTTGATAGCTCCCAGTGGTAAGACCTACAAGTTCTCATTCTCTTTGTTATTCACATGCACAAATAATGTTGCTGAGTATGAGGCCTTATTTATTGGGCTAAGATTGGTTGCAAGACATAACATAAAGAGTCTCAGAGTTATTGGTGACTCTAAGTTAGTGATCTCTTAGATAAGGTCTAAGTATGCTTCAAAACATCAGAGGCTAAAACAATACAGAAATGTTGTGTGGGATGAGATAGAAAATTTTGATGCCTTTGGCATTGATTGGATGGATAGGAATCAAAATAAGATGGCAGACTTGTTGGCCAATATTTCTTTATGGCCAGAGGATGTTACCTTTGTAGGAATTTGAAAGATTGAGGTTCAATCTAGGCCCTCTATCCCAGATAATATTGAAAGTTGGCAGGTTTTTGAAGATGATTTAGATATTTTGAGATTTCTACATTGTGAATTAGACTTAGCAAGTAAAGAAATGGATTTAATTGGGTTTGTAGAGTCTGCGGATGGTAAGGATACTATTTTTGGCAAAGAGGTCTTACAACTAAAATCAAATAGAGTTCCCAAAGGATTGGTTGTGCTAGAGAAAGCATTTGACAATAAGGACAGGTCCTATTCTACAAGGACTATGAATAGTCCAGAGAACTTGGAAGAAATAAATGTCGGGACAGATGAAGCTCCTAAGAAGGTATACATTGGTAGGAAGTTGTCCACTAAAGTCAGATAGATGTTGGTTAATATCCTAAACAAATATAAACATGTCTTTTCATGGTCTTATGATGACCTAAAGGCATACAGGGAGGACCTTTTCCAACATGAGATTCCTTTAAAAGAAGGCACAAAGTTTTTCAGATAGAAATTAAGACCTGTTAATCCCACCCTAGCTCCCAAGATGCAAGAAGAATTGAAGAAAATGAGGGATGCTGGAATAATCAAGCCAATAAGGCATTCAACATGGATATCAAATTTGGTACCAGTAAGAAATAAAAATGGTGATATTAGACTTTGTGTAGACTTCAGGAATTTGAATATCAATTAATTAAAAGATAACTATGGGTTACCTAATATGGAAGTTATGTTACAAAGGGTCACTGGATCAGAATTGATGTCTATGTTGGATGGTTTTTCAAGGTACAATCAGGTTATGGTTAAGGAATCAGAGCAGTTTAAGACTGCACTCACCACACCATGGGGCACTTATGTGTATGTCAGAATGCCCTTTGGATTATCAAATGCTGGAGCAACATTTCAAAGAACCATGGATGTGACATTTGCTAATTTTATAAATGATTTTCTAGCAGTGTACCAAGATAATCTTACTTCCTATTCAACAAAAGAGGAACAAAATTGTGGTCATCTTGAGAAACTCTTTGTGAGAGTATTGGAATATGGGGTTTCCTTTAACCCAAAGAAATGTGTTTTTGGTGTGACAGAGGGAAAGCTTCTAGGGCATATTGTGTCTAGAGATGGAGTGAGAATTGATCCTGAAAGGATAGATGAAATTGACAAGATCCCTCAGCCTAAGAATTTAAGGGGCATTTAGTCTTTCTTTGGACAGGTAAATTTCTTAAGGAGATTTATTACTAATTTTGCTGAAACTAGCATTCCAATTTCAAGGATGATGAAGAAGGGAGCCAAAGTAGAGTAGAATCAAGAAGCGTGCAGGGATTTTTCTAGTATCAAAAAATCTATTAAGGATGCTCATGTCCTTAGGACACCAGATTATGGTAATCCTTCGCAAATCTTCTCCTTTGCTTCATATAATACTATTGCGGCAGTGTTACTGCAAAAGAATGCAGAGGGCTTTGAGAAGCCCATTTCCTTTTTTAGTAAGTCTTTACAAGCATCAGAATTGAAATATGATATCATGGAAAAACAAGCTTATGCACTAGTTAAATTTGTTAAGGCTTTTAGGTGTTATTTGGTAGGAGCAGTTGTGATTGCTTATGCACCTAGTGTTGCTGTTAAGGACATTTTAGTCCAACAAGAAGTGTTAGGAAGGAGGTGTAGATGGATCAACAAAATTAAGGAGTTTAATATTGATATACATATCACAAAGCTGGTTAGGGGTATGGGACTTGCAAATCTCATGGCCCAAAGCAATTTGGATGCCAATCATATAAACATATTGGAGGAAGACTAAAGACCCTATATTTGTGATATGGATTGTTGTGAATGGTATAAGGACATTGTTGGATATTTGCAAAAGATGGTGTTACCCCATGACATGGACAAAAATAGGAAAAGGATAGTTAAATTACAGGCTATTAAATATGCTATAATTCATGGATAGTTGTGGTGGAGGAGCAATGATGGGGTATTGCTCAAGTGTGTTGACTATGATGAGTCCAAAAGCCTGATGGAACAAATGCATAGTGGTGCTTGTGGAGGCCATTACATGGCTAAAACTACTGCACACAAGATTCTTAGATCTAGCTTTTGATGGCCAACTATTTTCAAGGATGCTCACAATTATGTTAAGAAATGTGATGCCCGCTAGAGATTTGCAGGAAAGCTTAAATTTGGGGGAAATTTTTCCTTGAGGCCTGTTGTAGTTGAAGCAACTTTTCAGAAATGGGGAATGGACTTCATTGGTGAGGTTGCAAACAAGTCAAGTGGGGGACATTCTTAGATTCTAGTAGCTACTGATTATTTTACTAAATGGGTTGAATCAATTCCCACTAGAAAAGCTACTAGTAAAATTGTGGTTGATTTCATGTTAAAGCATATCTTGACCAGGTTTGGATGCCCTAAGAGTATTGTGGTAGATAATGCAATGTGTTTCAGATCAAAAGAGTTTAGTTCCTTCTGCCAGCAATATGAGATCCAAATATCTTACTCATCCCCATATCACCCACAAGGGAATGGCCAAGCTGAATCTAGTAATAAAAGTTTGATCAAAATACTTAAAAGAATGTTAGACAAAAACAAGAAAGCCTAAGATTCAAAGTTGCAATTGGCACTGTGGGCTGATAAAGTAACAGTCAAGAAAGCAATTGGTTGTGCACCTTTTGATTTGGTATATGGAATTCATGCTAGGTTGCCTCAAAACAATCTACTGTAAATGTACATGTCTGTCCAAGAATATGATGAGGAAATGGATGATGACATGAGAATTAGGATGGATGACTTGATACACCTTGATGAATCAAGAAGGGATGCACATGAAAAGAATATGCAAAAGCAGTTGCAATATAAGAACCTGTTTGATAAAAGAACATCTGTCAGGAGCTTTGAAGCTGGTGATTTAGTCTTGATGTGGAATGCCAGACTTGAAAATAAAGGTAAACATGGTAAATTTGACCCTATCTGGCTTGGACCATATATTATTGACAATAAATGGGGTGCAAATTCTTATATCCTTAAATATTTGCTTGGAAATGCTCTAGAATTGCCAGTTCATGGAAATTTTTTGAAATTTTACTTCTCTTGAAGTCTCAAATCCATGAACAGTAGCTTTAGGAGTAGGTTTATTTTCTATTGTTTCCTGTTTTCTGTCTTAGGTTAGGTTTTTCCTGTAGGCGGTCTACTATTTCTAGAGATATTTGGTTCTTGCCCAAACTTACGTTTAGCCATCCTCAGTCAGAGCCACTGTTAGCACTTGTAGAAAATCTTAAGTCTCCATGCTTATCCCTGCCATCTCTGTAATTTATTTTTGGCCTCTACCATTAAACCCTAAGCCCTCAATGTGATTTCAAGTCAATTCAAAGGAAAAACCTAGTTGTCTCATCCTTGTTCTATTTTACAGTTACTTTTTGAAGTCACTTAGGTCCCTTAAGGCATATGCACAATTTCCTATTTTATGTTGGTCATGAGGTCTCCTTATGATTTTCAAATATTCTTTCCCTTCTCGTGACTTAGCATTTCCCTTTTGTCGGGTAATCTCTTAACGATATGGCCTATTCCTTTGTGATCATGCGACCTAGCAACTACTGTCCGATGAAGTGATGACCTTGTGGCAGTCGCTAGATCTCTAGATATACCCGTAAGTTAATGAATTTGTCTAGCAACATTGAGACTTTTTAGTTGTGTTATCTCCAAATTTGACCAAGGTTAGGTGTTGGGTTTGAATGTTAAGTGTAGTCGCTTGATCTCGTGATTTGACCTGTGGTTAACGATTCATCTCCCGACTTTGAGATTACTCAATCTCTAGGTCTCTGGATGCACCTTGGTTAGATGTGGGTTAAGTCAAAGGACAAGTCAGAGATAATGATTGTGTAGGTTGTAGAGGATCATATGGTTGTCGTAATGCCTTAAAGACAAAGTAATCGACATCTAACACATAAGGCATTACGAGGTGATGACACATGGAAAGTGTGCTCAGCCAGATAGATGGACACTGTCAGAGGATGACAGGGCAGTTGTGAACAAATTTTAGTATGACATCTGGTAGTAGTGGGCCCGTGTTTTGTTTCCTTAGTCGCTTGGTCTCTTGATCAAGATAGAATATTCCAAATTGTTCCGCGACTATGAGTTTTGTGTTATCGCTCGGTCTCCAAGTGATATTGAATATTCTCTTTTTGTTAAGAGACTTTCCAAGGGCTATTGATCTGGGTTGAGATCTAACGCTTGTTTCTGAATCTCCAGATGTAACCATGATTGAGAAAATAATCTCGCTACTTGGAGATTTGAAGGAAAGGTGTTAACCTGAGTTGAAGACAAGTTAGTATGGTCAGTTCCCGGGTAAGATCAGTGCATCAATGGTTGTGTTTTAAAATGAAGATCAAATTTGAATCTGGGTCGTTGATCAGGCATTCCATGCCGTTTGTGACCGTTTTCTCTTAAATTTGAATATTTTATGTCTCAGAATTCATGGTGATGGTGTGTTTTTCAATTTGTAGGACAAGGTAGATGGCTTCGATGTTTCACTTCAACTCAGAGTAATGGCGATTTGAGTGGCTTCGTGGTTGCTCCTAATTTTTCGGGATCTCCCTCTCATGGAATTGATGACAGAAATGAAAAATTTGTTGCAGGGTATGGTGAGGGTTATGATTAGATTTGTTTCAATATCAACAAAAGGACTGATTCGATCATTTCCCAGATTGCTTCAGCATGTGGATTTGACAAAAGATAAATCATTTGATGATCTTTTGAAGAAAGATCAATTGACAGAGAGGACTACAATAATTGTTTGACAGGTGGGTGTTGAAACCCTTTCCTAGGGTTTCCATCTTCCTATTTATGCCTTTCTTCTCTCTGTTGCAGGGTTTCAAAGGTTTGGGTTTTTAGGCTTTGTTCCCAAGATATAGAAAACTATATTATTTTGTATGAGATAGAATATAAACTCCATGTATCTTTTGCACATTATTGAAGTGGTTTTGATTCAATTCAGATTAGGGCATGTATGTGATTCATCATACTTAATACAATTATTCTAGTTACAGGTCTCTCCTTGGTGTTAATCTTGTGAGTTTTGAGTTTTCTGATTCATTGCATAGGGTTACTTATGCATATGTTTTACTTCTCAATTCTTGATCTAGGTTCAAGTGAAATATACTGTGAATAGGGCAAAGACTCTTTTGATTTATCTACAGAAGGATCTTATAAGCAGTGGTTGGTTTGGAGTGATTGTATTCATGTCTTTGAATCTTTGACAATAGTTAATTCATGTTCCTACATTTGTATTTGAAATATGCCCAATGGATAAGGCACTGATCAAGGATTAGTAAACTCTATTGGATTACATGTTTGATTTGTTTTCTGGCTATATTATGCATGCTAATATATCAATACCAACTCAAAGATTTAACTATTTTGTGGTTGATAGTTGTGAAGTCATACTTGGTAATAGAGAGTCAATGGATGCCTGGTTAGTATTTAGTACTTTCTTACCATGATTTGTTGTTCAATTTAGAGTGAAGAATAGTTGAAAGAGTTATATAGTTGTCTGGATCAGGTATACATGCCTTGGTTTTGCAAAGCCAAAAGTAGAAGAGGGCAGTCTTGACCCTATAGTTGGTCCAGTTATCTTATAGAGCTTTCATACTTGGAATTAACCACTCCTAACATCAATCTTAAGATATGTTGGTTGCTTTCATAGCGTAACAGTTTTAAACACCAACAAATAGCATGGTTAGCACCACTTGATTATGAAATCAACATTGATCAGGCCACAAATGTTATTGAATCATTACTGAATGAGGCAGTTGACAAATCACTACCAATATTTGGCACCTATGAAGAAGCTAAGGCCAGAATCAAAACAGGCTTAGTTGTTAAAAAGATAGACCGAAAGAAGAATAAAATGGTAAAGACACTTGAGAATAAGCTATCGGATAATGAAGAAGAGACATAACAAAAAGATGGCATCAAGGGATAGTCACCCGTCGATGAAGGTGAACAAGTGAGTGACTCTGAGTCAACTGAGTCTGATGCACCACCTACAAAGAAACCAAGAACTACTGTTGCATCAAGGATGAGGAGTCAAACTACAAAAGATACAAACTCACCACCGATCAAGAAAGGAACAATGAGGACGTACAAAAGAAAGCCTCAAACCGGGAAACATGCACCAAGGAAAAGAAGAAAATACATATGAGGAAAAGAAGATAAGGATGACACTGAGCAGGATGAGAAAGAACAAGGATCTCAAATAGAAAAGAACAAAGTTCCTACAATAATTGATGAGATTTTTGCATCGATTGTCAAGACAGGTAGCATAACAAATCCTAAGATCAGAAAATGGCTAACTCTGAAACCCGAGGATCAGGTTAAGATAGAAGAAGCCATCATCCAAGCAATGATTGCATTCAAGTATGTACCTGTACAATTTGATAAGATGATGCCACAAGAAATTAATAAAAACCTATCAGCAAGGTGGAAATATGCATTGAAAGCTAAAAAAAAGATAAGGGAAAGACCCCTAGTAACAATTATGCCACCCGAGCCAAAGATGAAAGAAATTGATGAAACGATGAAGAAGCATTCAAAGAAGTTCTCAGCGAAATTGAGAGCCTACAAAGTACTACAAGGCAGCCTAATAGAGCTTGCCAAAGAAAGAGATGAAGCTTGGAGAGAGATACTTAATCTACCTAAAGCGGTTACAATCCCCAAGAAGGTATTAGCTCTTACCAAGAACCCCTCACAATGAAGAGAAACAGTCTACACTAAGCCCAGAGCACGTCATTCTAAATGATACTAAGGATGTCAATCCAATTGATCTGAAAACACGGGAAAGAAAGGGCATGGATGACATACCATAGATCTTACAATCATTAAAGGATACTATAGATGACAAAATCAAAGATATAACTATAATAGATATCACTGGAGGTGATCCTGCAGATGAAGTAAAGAATGATGAAGATATTCATGTGACCACTGATCAAGGAAAAGAAAAGGAAAAGGAAAAATAGGATGTTGCACAGGTCAAATGCCATTATTGATACAAGCTATCAATATCATCTCAGAAGAAAAGGAGAAGACACTTGACCATGATGCAAGCATACTCGAGGATAGGGGTGATGAGGAGCAGAAAAGCACAAATGATGAAAAGAAAGGTACAAGTGGAGAAGAAAAACAAGGTGATGCCAAGGATACCAAGGAAGAGAAAGCTACAAAAAAAGATAAGGTTGATGTAGAGACATCTACAACCAACCGATAGGTGAATACCAAGCAACGACATAAGGGCACAACACCTTCAAAGCCTTCACCAAGTACATCAGACCAAGCAAAGGAACTTGCTATGGTAGTGCATACAATTTCTTCCACTACAATTGCAAAGAAGAAGAAGAAGAAGAATAAAAATCCAGTCACATTGGATGAAATTATTGACATACCAGACTGTGATCCTAGAACGTTGGATCCAGAGTCACTTACAAAGTATAGTGAACTTTGTAAAAGAAAGGCAACTCAGGACAAGCCTAGGAAGGAGCACAAGAACTCTCAAGTCCTGGAGACAACTAGAGATATACTATTGTAGATTGTACCTGACAGAGATATTGATCAAAGTGCACCTATACTTGATCAATTAGCAGTTCTTACTGACACCATCACATCATAGAATGTAGATGCAGACAAGGAAGTAGAAGAACATGCTGAGTAGAAGTGTCTATACAAGCTTACAGAGAAAATCAGCCAGGAAGTGGCAAAACAAAAGGTAAAACTTTCTGAGTTAGTTACTACTATAGAACTGATCATATCAGAAGTAGTAAACATCATTCAAAATTTGTGCACATTAGAAACTTTCACTACCGAGCATAGTGACAAGTTGGCCAAACTTGATGAAGATCTTAAGACAAGTGCATAAGGTCTTGCAACCGATGATAATGCATTCAAGTTGCATTATGAGAAGCTGATAAAATCTAAATGGTTGAGACTAGAGATTCAAGAGGCAGAATCCAAAATTTGAGATGAGGTAACCGAGCTCCAATCTCTGCTACTACCAAATCTCACATTTCTGCAACAACATATGACTTCGGCAAGAACATCGATTGCCACCCCGGAGATGTCTGTTACAGAGAGCATATATGATATGCGTGCCTGACTCAACTTGGAATTCATGACCCTTGAGCACCTTAAAGAGAAATAGGAGAAGATGATGGAAGACATATAGAAATCCCATTCCCACTTTTTTGACAAATGGTAAGTATTACCCCTTTGTCATTATTTTCATAAAAAGGGGGATTTGATATGATGAAAGGGGAAATGATAAGGTGAAAGGGGGAAATAATAAAAGGGGAATTATAAGTATATATGTGTAAAGGAAGAAACATGTACATATACTATACCAAGGCATGCATATAGGGGGAGTCATATTGACAAGATAAACACATGGTGTATATACTAAACATTTTAGTTTTACACATATCCATTTTTGATACTAATGTCAAAGGGGGAGATTGATGATCATATTTTGTCATTAGTATACAAAGGAAATAGTTTTTGAACTGTCAGTAACATGATCACCGAAAGACAAGCTTACAGTGTAGCACGACACAACAGTTCACAGAGGTCACTGAAACTAGTCTTCACCGATAGAATGATCACAGTGTAAACCGACAACACATTCTATAGTATAAACTGACATATAGCCTACAGAGAAACCTGAGAGGAAGGATGTATACAAGGACATCATCGATGAAAGACTACAGAGCAACCCGAGCACCAATCTACTGAGAGACAACTTTATTTTTGAGAAATGTGGATCTGAGTTACACGTCAGTTAAAACACTTGAGTTTTATAGTTAGCTTTATGCTTATCTTTAAAACCATTTCTTGAGGGACAAGTAAATCACATGTAATTGTTTTAATCAGTCTAACTAATTGAAAACATGCAAACTAGGAGATCAAGTTCAAGTTATAAACCTTTGATCATAGAGTTTTTATTGTAAAGTGTGAAACCTAGATAGGTCAATATATTATATAAATAGATGTAGAAATCAATCAGACATTGATGATTGTAGCCGCAACAGACATCTATGAATCAGACAAAGAGTTTTATGCAGAAGGACAGTAAAAGATGAATTTGGTTACGAAGAACAAGATTCAAGGCTACCGAGAAGAACAGAGGTATTAATCAATAACTATAGGTGATACACATACATTGTGAACTTAAAGGATCTATACTCGAGAATTCAAGATTGCATATAATCAGGTCAATAAGTATTTTTGAATGCATTCTAACAAGGGTAGAAAATAGAAGAAATCCTTTAGGAAGATGGATTTAACAATCCTTATGTAAATCTCTTAACCGAGTGCACACTAAACAGTGTTGCTAAATCTCTTAACCGAGTAGACCTAACCAGTCTAAAATGTTACTCCTAACAGGGTAAGATCATCAAAAGTGATCAAACTTGTAGCCTTAACCGACACCTTCCATTCTGCAGATAGTGAAAATTTGTGGGTTTCATCCCCACCACGGTTTTTACCTTCTAATAGGGGTTTTCTACATTACTAATTCTTGTGTCATGTGTACTTACATTTCATGAATGTTTCTATGAATGTTTACATGCAATTAAGTTTATGATTTAATATTACATGCATAAGATAGAATAGCATCTATGGTCGGTAATGCAAGGAATTGATTACTAAAGGATTAAGGGTCAATTGATAAAAGTTGTAAGGGTATTGATTCACCCCTCCCATCTTAGTACACACCATTACATTATTCCAACAAGTAAAGGTAATGTTTCCAGCAAGGTGTCGACGCATGTCTCGGATAGCTGCAACACTGGCAACTTTGATCACAAAAAGAACCCCAAAACTAAGTCCCCTACCATCACCTCTACGGTGGGTGATAAGGCTAGACTGACTAAGGAAGAAGAAAGGATGGGGAATCCCTATGTGGGTTTCAAGGCAATGCGTGATGATATCAAAAACCTCAGGGATGAATTCAAGGTGCTTGACTGTAGCTACAATAGACTAGCGGAGTTTGCGGTTAAGGTGATGCACTCATATGCCACAACCCTTTTCCTTATGAAACATAATAAGGTGTTGGAAATGAAATGAGTAACTGAGAGGGGAGGGGTGAATCAATTACTCCAAAAAAAATCCCTTGTCCCTTAGATGTCTTAAATAATATAACATTGTTACTCAGTCAATTAAGATATTCTTTTGTAACTCAAGTTTCAAAGCAATCTTTATAATATCCAATGCAATTATACTTTAGTGATTAAGTGCATAAACATAAAGCATGAAACAAATAACATATACACAGGTGACACCAAGATTTAACATGGAAACCCAATATGGGAAAAACCACTAATGTAACTAGTTATTGTTTTTCACTCTTCTGAAGTGAGCCCTGTTAGGAGACAACCCTGTTAAAGGTTACAAAACACATTTTTAGGTGTGACCTTGTTAGAGGATTTAAATCACCCTGTGAGGAGTGGCCTTGTTAGAGGTCTTCAAGACTTCAAAATAGAAATGCTACCTTGTGAGAGGATTTACAAAAAGACTATTATGTCTACTCTGTTAAGAGATTTAAGATCACTACTACAATTGTTAGAAAGTATCAATGAATTGACCTATATATGTAAGCAAATATCTTTTCTTATTCAGATCTCTATTCTAATTATAACTGGATCCTTGCTGATCAAATATTCTATTGCATCTCCAAGTGTTCTGTACTCAATCAGAATCTCATCTAATTTTTTCTTCACTCTTCATATCACAGAATTCTACACTTCTGATTGTCTTCAAATTTCCACACACTCTCATTCAGTCCAAACTTGACCTTTCATATATATGATAAGCCCTGTCAAGCCGGCTTGAATACACTTCTAAATAAATAATAAATCACAATTTAGTCGGCCTCATTTAACCAATTAATTATATAATGTAAACCATTGTTTGTCGGCTGACACTAAATAATAACCTCGGTTAACACTGAGTTTCTTTAATGCCCGACTATGACTGAAATGCCCGAGTGACTCGGTCAACACTGAACATTTTCAATACCCAACTGGTCTTGGTCAACACAGAAAAACTCTTTCCATTCACCAACTGTGCTCGGTCTGGATGTAGTCATTTGTGTAACATCACTACATAAGTATAAATACATGTATAACATCAATGACAATACACAATTTAATAATTATCTTCAACAATCTCCCTCTTTGGCATTGATGACAACACAACATGTCATAATACAAATAATTGTAGAGCAACATAAAACTTTCTTTAATGTCCTTAGCTTCATTCTAATTCTCATCCAAAAACTCCCTCTTTCATCAAAACTCTCCCTCTGACATGAATCTTTGTCTCTTAAGTAATTTATTTTGTATTATATCACACTCTCCCTCTTTGACAATAGATGCCAAAGACTCCATCTCCACAAATACTAAATATCAATACAATAATATTTCTCTTTTAAGTTGTAATGTACCTGAATGTACTAATTCATCTGCAATGGGATCTGATGTACCTACATCAACTGATAGATCTTCATTGTGGCTTGGGTTGATGCATCACTAAACTATATTTTAGTGAGCTTCAGTTAGGGGAAGCACCCCTACCTTTCCTCTAAGATACAAAAATGCATCCTTAGGTAAAGGTTTGGTGAATATGTCTGCAACTTGTTCTTTAGTACTCACATATTCCAACCTTACTTCTTTATCCTGTACCAATTCCCTCAATAAATGATACTTTATTTCTATATGTTTGGTTTTGGTGTGCATCACAAGATTCTTTGAAATTTTAATGACACTGGTGTTGTCACATTAGATAATAACTAGTTCTTTTACTTCTTCCTTCATTCCTGACAACAACTTCTTGAACCATATCATGTTTGAATAGTTCACTGCTGCAGCAACATATTTTGCCTCTTTTGTAGACTGAGAGATACAATTTTGTTTCTTGCTAGTCCAAGACACTAACCTCTTTCCAAGAAAGAAAGCTCCACCACTGGTGCTTTTCCCATCATCAAGACTTCCAGCCCAATCAACATCAGTGAATGTCTTCAAATCAAATTTCCCACCTTTCTTATACCATAAACCATAGTCTTCAGTACCCTTTAGATATCTCAAAATTCTTTTGATTGTCATTAGGTGATTGTCTCTAGGATTAGCTGAAAAATATTGCAGCAATACCGACTACCAATGCAAATATCAGGTCTGGTGTGAACAACATATTGTAATTTTCCAATCATGGATCTGTACTTGGTCTGATCTACCTCCTTTGAATCATCATCCTTAGATAGTTTTTGTCCAGTACACATGGGTGTTCCAACTAGTTCGGAATCTTCCATTCCAAATTTCTTGAGTATCTCCTTGATATATTTTCATTGACTAATGTAAATACCATCCTTCATTTGATGTACTTGTAATTCAACAAAGAATTTGATCTCACCAAACATAGAGATTTCAAACTCTTTACTCATAGCTATAGATAATGCTTTGCATAAGTCATCATATCCAGTGAATAATATGTCATCAAAAAATATCTATGCTAACAATATTTTGTTATGTGGTCCTTCTTTGATGTAAAAGCTACTATTATCATTAGTTCTCTGAAATCTAATACTTACTAGGTAACCATGCAGTCTTTCATACCAGTCTCTGGGCGCTTGCTTCAGTCCATACAATGCTTTTTGTTGTTTGAAAACCATATTCCTTCTGCTAGGATCAACAAATCCTTCAGGTTGCTCAATGTAGACTTCTTCTTCTAGGATTCCATTCAGAAATGCAGATTTCCCATCCATTTTATATACTTTGTATCCTTTATGTGCAACATATGCCAGAAGAGTTATGAATCCTTCAAGTCTTGTAACATGAGCAAAAGTTTCTCCATAATCAATACCCTATTCTTGAGCACATCCTTTATAAACTAGTTTGGCCTTGTTTCTTAAAAATTCACCATTTTCATTCATCTTACTTCTAAAAACCCACTTGGTTCCAATCACATTCTTGTCCTTTGGTCTAGGCACAAGAGTCCAAGTTTTTTTCTTCTCAATCTGCTCAATTTATTCATTCATTGCTTCTATCCAACTTTCATCATTCAATGCATCTTTAATAGTTCTAGGTTCAAATTCACTAAGTAAACATGTACCTTTGAGTTTGTTCCTTGTCATTACACCTTATGTATGATCTCCAATTATTTTCTCAGGTGCAGGATGCCTTCTAACATACTTGGAAAGTATTGGATCCTTCAGTCTTGATTCTAGACTTGATCCACTAGGTCTATCATTCTCAAACATTCTTTCTTGTTCTTCTGTCTGATGCTTGAGTTCCACTATCTGTGACTCAGGTCCCTCTATCTGAGACTGGTTTCCCTCTGTTTGTGACTCGGTTTCTTCTACCAGAAGCTTGGGTTGCACAGTCTACAACTCGGGTTGCACAGTTTGTGTTAGTATATTCAGTGGTTGACAATTCTGTTGTCCAATCACCATTACTCAAGTCATATGCATAGTATTAGGTTCATGATAGACAAAGTTCCTGTAGTCTTCAAGCTCTTTAATGCTATGTTCTTCACATCTTTCTGCAAAGTCATCAATCTTGACATGTACACTTTCTATGACTTTATGAGTAGTAAGATTCAAACATTTGTATGCTTTGGTTTTATATGAGTAGTCTAGGAATATTCCTTCATCACTTTTTGCATCAAGTTTTCCATTTCTCGCTTCCTTCAAGATGTAACATTTACTTCCAAATACTTTGAAATAATGAACATTAGGTTTATAGCCATACCATACTTCAAAGGTGTCTGGTCACTACCTTTTTTCAGTTGAACTTGATTCAAGGTGAACATTGTAGTGTTGATAGCTCCCTTCCAGTATTTGGTAGCAACATTCTTTTCAATCATTAGGGTTCTGGCACAATCCATAATGGATCTATTTCTTCTTTCTGCTATTCCATTTTTTTGTGGTGTACCAGGGGTAGATACCTATCTTTTGATTCCTCTTTCATTACAAAATTCATTGAACTCATTAGAAATGAATTCTCCTCCTCTATCAGATCTTAGACATTTTAGTTTCTTTCTTGTTTCCTTTTCAACTCTTGCAAGATATCATTTGAATTTCTAAAAAGCTTCTAATTTTTCTCTAAGAAACATTATAGTCATCATTCTAGAATGATCATCAACAAATAGAATAAAATACTTCTCTTCAGTATAGCTTGTTGTCCCAATTGGTCCACAAAGGTCAGTATGTACCAATTCTAAGATTTCATCAGTATTTTAATTCTTGCTCTTGAAACTTGTCTTTCTCATCTTTCCAATTTGACATTTTTTGCATATTGCTAACTCGGGTTTCTTCAAAATAGGAATACCTCTAACTCTCTTGTTCTTTCTTATGTTTACCTGATTATCAAAATTTGCATGACACAACATTTTATGTCATAGCCAACTTTCTTCTACTTGTGTAATAAAGCATGAACTTTCAGTGAGATCAAGATAGAATAGATTACCTTTTGTTTGCCTGCCAGTTCCAACTAGGTTCCCTTTACCATCTAGGAGCTTGGCCTTACCATTCATGAATTCTACCTTGAAGCCAATGTTGTTAAGCTATGCTACACTGAGTAGATTTATCCTTAGTCCTTCAACCCAATAAGTATTATCACATTTGATTTCTTCTGTCAGAGTAATGCAACCTTTTTCTTTCACATAGCAAGGTTCATCATTCCCAAAACTAACACTCCCACCATCATAGTGCTCAAGATGTTCAAACATTGTTTTATCACCAGTCATGTGATGAGAATAACCACTATCAATTATCCATGTGTCATTTTTACTGATATGTGAGAAAAGTGTTGTCTTTTCATCTTCTTCATCTAACTCATCCTTAATAGCAATATAAAATATTTCATCTTCATCTTCATCACTATTAGAATCTTCAGTAATATAACAAGACTTCTTACCTTTGTCCTTGTAGCTCTTTTAGTTCTTGAAATCTTTCTTGCCTTTGTACTTGTTGAACTTTTTCTCATCTTTGTCTTCTTTGTTCAGACACTTGGCAACAATGTGACCAACCTCATTGCATGAAAAACAAATCAATGGCATTCTTCCTTTGTATTTTCCTTTGGCATCTCTCCTTGCAAGTAATGCTTCAATGATATCTAGATCTTTATCATCAGATTCATCATCACTATCACTTTCAATCTGCTTCCCTTTTGAGTATCTATCCTTCTTATCAAGGTTTAATTTAGCTTTGAATGCACACTCAAAATTGCTAGAGTTAGGAGAATAATTGTCAAAGTTGTCCAACTCAAAAGTTGTAAGCCTTCCAACTAATGTATCCAGAGTTATATCCTTATTGCACCTCATCTCTTGAATAGATGAAACTCTAATAGCATAGATAGTAGTAAAGTTCTTAATACCTTGCTGACCACTGTTGTATCTTCAATTATTCCTCCTGCACCTCTGATGGCACTCACAACATTCTTGGTTCTTTCACTGTATCTTGTAATGTCTTCTCCTTCTTTCATTTTCATCTAATCAAATTGTACTCTAAGACTTTCTGCTTTGGCTCTCTTTAGATTTGCATCTCCTCCATGAATATCCTATAATTTCTTCAACATATCATAGGTTGTAGGGAAGTCCTTGACTTCATCAAATTCTGAGTAGCTGAGTGAAGAAGCTATATCAATCATCATTATGTTATGAAGCTTATGTTCCATCATCTGTTCCATAGTCATAGCTGTTGTTGGTTCCACATATTTTCTGTTCAAAATTGTAAACCAACATCTCCTATAGTAGATAGATGTAGCCTCATCAGCTCTTGCCATGCATGGAAGTTGTCTTTGTTTAGCTTTGGGATCTCCCTTCTGTAAGACATCTCTGATCTTTAGCTTAGGCCTTGAAACCTTCTCTAAAAGCGCTTGCAGCTCTGATACCAATTGTTGGAAATGAGATGAGTAACTGAGAGGGGAGGGGTGAATCAGTCACTCCAAAACAAATCCCTTGTCCCTTAGATATATTAAACAATATAACATTGTTACTCGGTCAATTAAGATATTCTTATGTAACTCGGGTGTCAAAGCAATCTTTATAATATCCAATGCAATTATACTTTAGTGATTAAGTGCAGAAACATAAAGCATGAAACAAATAAAATATACACAGGTGACACCAAGATTTAATGTGGAAACCCAATATGGGAAAAACCACCAATGTAGCTAGTTACTATTTTTCACTATTATGAAGTGAGCCCTGTTAGGAGCCAACCCTGTTAAAGGTTACAAAACACACTGTTAGGTGTGAACCTATTAGAGGATTTAAATCACCTTGTGAGGAGTGGCCTTGTTAGAGGTCTTCAAGACTTCAACATAGAAATGCTACCTTGTGAGAGGATTTACAAAAAGACTGTTATGTCTACCCTATTAAGAGATTTGAGATCACTGCTACAATTGTTAGAAAGTAACAATGAATTGACCTGTATGTGTAAGCAACTATCTTTGCTGATTTAGATCTCTGTTCTGATTACAACTAGATCCTTGCTGATCAAATATTCTATTGCAGCTCCGAGTGTTCTGTACTCAATCAGAATCCCATCTGATTTCGCCTTCACTCTTCATATCAAAGAATTCAACACTTCTTGTCTTCAACTTTTCACACACTCTCTTATTCAATCCAAAATTGACCTTTCATATATATGATAAGCCCTGCCAAGTTGGCTTGAATACACTTCTAAATAAATAATAAATCACAATTCAGTCAGCCTCATAACCAATTAATTATAGAATGTAAACTACTGTTAGTCGGCTAACACTGAATAATCAACTCGGTTAACACCGAGTTTCTTTAATGCCCGACCATGACTGAAATGCCCGAGTGACTTGGTCAACACTAAAGATTTTCAATACCTGACTGATCTCAGTCAACACATAAAAACTCTTTCCATTCACCAACTGTGCTCGGTCTAGATGTAGACATTTGTGTAACATCACTACATAAGTGTATATACATGTGTAACATCAATGACAATACATAATTGAATAATTGGCTTCAACATAAGGGTGTGACTCGGGACACAACCGAGGATGGGTCAAGGAAGATTTTCCAATTCCTTGCTGATGATTGGACCAGAGTGCTTACTCATCGCGATAGAGAGAAATAGCTAGGCTTACAGGAGGGGTCGTGTGGTGTCTTGGGGTGGTAGCCCCAATATGGGTTTTTTTTTTTTTTTTTTTTTTTTTTTATGCTTAAATTACTATGGTTTTAGCCCTCTGGGCTTGTTGTTTAAAATTGTTAATTTTACTAATACTCTCGGTTGGTTAAGCCTGTGGGCGGATTTTGATATTAGTATGGTTAAGTACTTTATCCGTAAGGCTACTTTTTATTTTGCTATGCTGGGGAGAAACTTTTTGTATCCCTATGGTTGCCAGTTGTTTTTTATGTTAAAGATGGGAATCAACTAATGGTGTTGTGATTGTTATGTAGATGGTCACTTTGTCTCTTTTGGTTACTGGGTCTTTTTGAGGCTCTGCCTCTTGTACTTTCAGGTCAGCCCCCTTGTTCTTGGCTGCTTTAATATCAAAAAACATAGAAAAAGAGAAAACTATAAATATATGAAAACACACACATCATAAGAGAACATCGAGGTGGAAAAAAGGCTAAGGAAAGGCCAAATGAGCCTAAAAGCACGTTAAGGAATACAAACACACTAGTGATCCCAAAGCACAACATGAAAATTTCAAGGGTATGCATTTTCAACATTACACATCATTTAAGTGGTGATTTTGAAATCATTGTAAAAAGCTCGAATGATGAAGATTTCATTGCCTACAAATAGGAGTAATTTCACAAAAAATAGTTTTCTACTCCATTTTTAATCTACACTTCTATTTCAAGTCACCCCTAAGATGTTCTAAGTTATTCTAAACTTGTCTCTATAAAAAAGTACAAAATTTCTAGTGCTAAAAATCTTCAAGCTCGACTCTTCATAATTTCTAAGGCATGTCCTTGATTAAAAACAACATGAGCCCAATAATCTAGAATATTTTTTAATTAAAAAACTTTAACATTACTTATACCAAATAGTAAAAAAATCAAATAAACAAAATTGACAAAGGTAAAATGACCACAATGCACATATAATAAAAAATTAAATAAACACAAAGTTAAAATGACCTATTCTTATGCATTGTGGTCATTATCCCAATTTCTAACTTTATAAACACAAACCGCATTCAAATGTCATATAAGACATTAATTTTTTTTTCAAAAATACAATTGTAAAGAAAATGAATAGAATAATAAAACACAAATCTCTCTCAAAAACCATGTGAAACATTCATGGTTTCCATAAAAAAGTTTACAAAGAAATGAAAAGAAAAACATTTTTAAAACATATTTAACAACATCTAAGAAAAGTAATTTCAAAGTGAGATGTGTATTATGATACCCCATACCAAATGATTAGATAAATATCCTCTTGAGGCCTTGTCTCATCTTTTAATGACAAGGTTTAGTGGAACCACTCTCAAACGAGGTAAAGTAGAAGTGTAGACTTAAACCACTTGGGACTAATAAAGGTGCCCCAAATCTGAGTGAAACTAGTCACCATCTCCAACCAACATTATATACATGTGATGTTAATGCAACTGTCCTAATAAGCCCAAGGCAAGTTGCAAATGGGTTATAACTTGGGTCATAATGATCCATTTGTTGATGAATATTGAACATATAAAGCAAAGGAATCTTAAGGTAATAGATGACAATTGAGATCATGTCATGAAGATGCGAATGTGGCAAGGAAGATGCTCAAGTACATCAGGCGTGGCAAAATGATGCTGTCACAAACATTGGATGTGTCCATGAAAGAATATTATTATTATTAGTTCTATGTAATTTTCTCCCACTTGCTTAGTTTTGCCCCCTTGTACTTTAGCTACTTTATCAATGCTCTACCCACTCACAATATATTAGCTTAGATTTATTCTCCACAGTCGTACACAAACACTTTACTTAGTCACCATAGTCATTTTGGCTATTTGAGTAAAAGGCCAAAAACAACAACCGGATAAGGATGGAGAAAAGGGAGGTGAAGGAGATGTGAGGCTGCAACTAACTTAGGTTGTTAAAATGGGCTAAATAACAAGGAATCTACCCTAATGCCAAATAATCAAGGGCAAAAATGTCTGGTCTAATGGAAAGATGCACAAAAATAATGTGTTCTGTCCACCCATACCATAACATATTCATTTCTTCACCTAAGTACAACTCCTTTGGCCTCTCAATGACTATGAAAAGACCAAAAAGTATTTAATCAAAACCCACTTCCCCAAATTTAAAAAAACAATTGTCCAAGGGGTGGAATTCTCTGGAGCAAAGATATTTAATATGTACGAATTGATATTGAAGGAAAATAGATTATGGGTGTCTGAAAAGAGTGAAATGCTTGTCGGCTGACACGTGTTATGTTGTGAAAAGGAGTCAGAGATAGCACCCTTGGGCTTCCCTAAACAACACAAGTCCTTCAATGCGAAAAAAGTGCTGCAGATGAATGGTTGATTTTGTGTCTCTCAGACAAATATTGCTTCTTTGTGGCCGTCTCTATTGCTTGTTTCTCATTTAAGTACTACCAAGTGCAGTTAATAGAGTTAGAAAAGAGAAAGGGGTAGCCTTTTACAGTTGAATTATTTGGAGTTATTTGGGTAGATACTATTTGTTTAGCTTGGTTTGAGGGACTTATAACCTGGTCTAGAGTAGTCTATCAGGTGGGTACTGGATCTGGAGTTGATTATACATACCCAATTGAGAAATAATTGTGGGTTTAAGTTCTATTCTGGGAATTAGTGGTTGCTCGGTGTTAGAAATGGATGGAAGTAGGGGTAGCTGGAGAGAAGGAAGATTGTGGCTCGGAGGAAATATGGAGTCAGATTATGTGTTAAGATATCACAGACATGAATTGCAGGAAAACCAGTGCACGTCTCAACTTGTAAAACACATCAAGGCTCCGGTACATCTGGTTAGTACTACTTTTCACATTTCCTTCCTCGCGTCTTTATCTTCCATTTTCAGTATCATCAGATCTGATAGCAAGAAAGAGCAGAACTCATTTTGGATGCTATTTATTAGCAAATTTTTACTTATGGGATCTTGTTGGATGAGTGTAACTCTGTCTTTTTAGATACCAATGATGCCTCTGTGAATTTGTAGGTATATATGTGAATTGCCAGTGAAGGCTTGAAGCCGGAGGCTGCTATTGAATAGCACTAGTGTATTGCGATGTTTAGGAAAACAATTCTGCTTGTGAATAAGTGCTAATAATAATCCATAGGGAATTGTTGTTCTACTGCTTGCTGGTCTAGTCCTGGGATTGTTTGACAGCCTTGAGAGTCTAATCAGGTCATTTTCTTTCGAGTTCATGACTTTAAGAGAGACTCCCAATTAATCTTACATGACTGCATGTTCTGTATTTGTTTGTATGATATATTAGAGGGATTATATTATATACTTGTAAGGAGTATAGATAGGCCTTTGGATTCTCCTACACCTGCTGTACTATGCCCTTGGAAGTATTGTTCTGCCCGCACCTTAAGGCTTTGCAAAATATAGATGGTCACTACTGTAGATAGTTGGAGGGGCTTAGAGTTAAGCTGGTCAAGGGCATGTAGCGCGCCCTGTGTTTAGCCCAGGCATAGACCTGGACGATGTATTGCATCTCAGTATGGCAAATCATTTGCAGGTAATGATCCCCTGGGGTGAGACTGCCCAGGGTTACTTGTGGGTATTAACAGTCTTTTGGTGGTCTGTGTTGGGCTCTTTGCATTGTGATTGATTTTCAAACAAATGATTCGAATGCTGGAAGCTGAATCTCAATATGATACCATATGGTTGAGAGTGGTGGGCAATTGATATACAAGTTGGCTTGTACAAGTGAATCCAACGCCGCCTTGAGAACATCTCTGAAACCCTTAACATAAAACAAAAATAATGAAATATATCTCCTGTGACGATTGAATAGAATCCTAATGCCTCAATATTCCAACCCAAGAGCAAACAAACTGCAAATTCAAATTCAAGAGATTCAGTGAAATTTAAAACAGTCTTTGGCTATTGAATGCCAAAATTTGTGGGTTAAATTGTTTATAATTTTTCATTTCGCGTTTTGAATCAGACTCAATGATTCATCATCATCTGTCTAGTTTTAAGTGTGATTGCCAAACCGTTTAATTGTACAGCAATGCAATACCTTATTGGCAGGTGAAAATGGTATTTAAAAATCCCAAATATAATTATATGTCCATCTAACATGTGGTCGGTTGTTTTAGCTTTTTGTAATATGGATGATGAAGCAAATAGTTCTTCATTATTACATAATCTTTTTCTAAAACATGTATAAAAACTAAATCTAATGGTAAGGCAGAAAATTAAAAGGCGAACTAGTTGGCCTTCAATAGATGACATCAAGCATACTCCCAGCACGTGGGAATGACTGATTTTTCAGAGGCATATGATTAGCTGAGTAGTTTTCTTTTGACTTTTTAACTCAATGGTCTCAGAAAGGGCAAAGACTGTCCCAAATTTTTTGAGCTCCTAATAAATTGTGCAGTAAGTTGCAATGCAATGTACTCATGAAATATAAAACTACCTATTGTGAATTTTAGTAATTTTCTTAGCTAGTGTTTGTATGTTGTTATGATATTTTCAATGAAATGGTCTGATGAAATTTTTAACTAGTGGCAATGAATAAATTGTGGAGTTAGTTGCGATGAAATTGCCTATTATAAATTGATATGATATTTTCAATGAAATGGTCTGATGAATTTTTTAACTAGTGGCAATGAATAAATTGTGGAGTTAGTTGCGATGAAATTGCCTATTATGAATATAAATTGTCTGACAGATAATTTTGTTAAAAAATAAATCTTAATATAGTAGTTGTCACAACAAAACTTCCCAAAACCTCTCTTTGGGTGGTAAAATGCCTAGCTTCGCACCAAGGTGACAGTTTCTTCCCAAAGGAAAGACAGCTCCACTTTTAATGGAGATTAATCATTTTTTTATTCCATTATCATAATCTGATATTCGAAAGAATATATAAAAGCCGCAATCCCTTCCATGGGCTTTGCTACCTAACACAGCCAAAATGGACCTGCTGGATTTCTCCAAAAAGTGTATCAAAATCAGATTTTCAAATCATTGAATTGTTTTGGGGGGTTTGAAATGAGTCATTTAAATTGAAGATAGATCAGTCATCAAGAAGGTCAGTAGTTCAGTTGTAGAGCACCCAGCAGTAAACGGGAGGTCTTAGGTTGACTCTCAATTGGTACGTGAAAAGTTTAACATGATATCAGAATTTGAAGCTTGAATTTCTGGTTTTGATTGTGTATGTTTTTAGCATCAACCGGTCATGCTAAAAAACATACACAATCAAAACCAGAAATTCAAACTTTAAATTCAAATGAATTGTGAAAATCTAATCGATTTAAATGATATCAGAACCCAGATCAGCAGAGCCAGGACATACCAAGATCCCAAGGACCTTCACCTTCAATGTGGCCAAAGGGGGTGTTGGAAAATAGGCCACCAATGAACTGAAAATGGACTGGTCTCCAGAAGGCCTGTAACTCAGTGGTAGAATATCCCAGCGACAAATGGTTCCGAATTTGTTTTCTAACTGATAAATAAAAAATTTAACACTTGATACTTGAAATAGAGTACAGAAATAATTTAATAAATGAAATATTCACATTTCATTCACCTTTTCTGAGCTATTATTTTTATCAACTCAGAATTTGAGCTAAGTTGCTTGTTCGGATTCGGATTCGGATTCGGATTCTGGTTCGAAATTCCTTCAATTATATATATATATATAGCAGCAAATAAGTTCATACACCACTATGCTTATAGTAAAGCAACACAGCAAAATACACCGCCATATATATTAATGTTTTAGTCCAAATACTTATGTTTTACCCTTTTGGCTTTTTAGTGGTCTATCTTAGGGTTTGGAGGTTTGAATTGACTAAAATAGACCAAAAAAGACTTAAAAAGTCAAAAAAATCTTTTTTTTTTTTACCAAATTCGGCCTGGGTGGCTGCAGATTTGCAAATTCACCCATAAAAACAGCAAAATTTGTGTAGGGTTTGTATGACAGAATTTGGACAGACTTTTGGAAGAATATGATAAGGACCAGACTTTTGCAAGAACTGGACTAGACTTTGAGGTTGCCAAAAGAATTTGGTAATATAGAATTTGAGAGGAGAGAGTTAGAAGTTTGCACCAACCTGGTTATTGAATTTGATGTGTCATGGAACAGCCTCATTACAAATTGGTCTAAAATTTGTGATATTTATGCCCTCTTAATGATTGCATCTTGAGATATATATAATATAATTCTAATTTTATTTATTTTCTAACGGTGAGGTTTTATGGGGAGCTTCAGGATTTATTTTTGTGAAGTAAGAAGCTTGATGGAAAAAAATTATGTTCTAGAATTAATTGATTTTTTTAAATGGAGGGAAAATGATATAAATTTTAATCACAGTATTATTCATGAGGGCACAATCTTTCCTAAATTTTGGAGCTTAAAATTTTAAGCTAAAACTGCACTATAATGTTTATGGGACCATCTGCTTTAAAATAATCTTAAAAATTCACCAGCTTAAAAATATTCCTAAAACATCTCAGCAGCACAGACTGAGATTTTTTAGGTATTATTTTAATGTAGATGACTGCATGAATATTATAGTACAGTTTAAACTTAAAAATTTAAGCTCCCAAATTTATGGAGGGAGTGGTCTCATTAATTTTATTCCTAAAACATCTCAGCAGCACAGACTGAGATTTTTTAGGTATTATTTTAATGTAGATGACTGCATGAATATTATAGTACAGTTCAAACTTAAAAATTTAAGCTCCCAAATTTATGGAGGGAGTGGTCTCATTAATTTTATTTTTAAACATATTCAATTCAACAGAAGAATAAATAAAAAATTATAAATATGCCTAGGAACATCCTGAGGCACAGGGTGCTCTTGGCTGTTTCGACCAGAAATTGATGTCTCCCTCCAGAAAACATTGGCTCTCCAAGTAACCCCATCTCATATTTTTGAAAATTAGAGGTACCAAGTTCCAACATCTCCAAGTGCCCCCTACCAACGTCTCCAAGTACCTCCTACAGTGTCTCCAAGTACCTGGGTAATTGATAAAAATTGAAAAATTGGAGATGATTGAGAATTGGCAGGGGAAAAAGCTTAAGCTAGTCGAATAATTTCTAGCCTCCTATCTTTTCCTCTTGTTCAAATTAGTAGAACTAAAAAGTAAGAACTACTATGTTTCAATTAATCCCTTAACACCTTTACTCCCTAGAAATCCTAAGGTAATGACATTCTGATTCCTATAACCTTACCATGCCGCCACATCTCGAGCTAACTATGACTATAATCGTGGGAGCTTAATTAGTCCCTCGTTCAATAGAACTGTTGCTGGACAACTATCATCTTATATAATTTCGGATACATAAACTAGTTCATTTTGTCATATTCAAGTTTTGGCAGGCTTTTTTTACATGCTTGATAATTACAACTGTACTAGTATTTCCCAAATGGTACAGTTGTATGGTGGATTTTTCGTGGAGTCTGCGATTCTGTAGCTGGTAATTTTGAATATAAAATTGTGAAAAGCTGGAGCATAAAGCTGGATATTTCAAATTTAATGGGAGGATCTTACTGCAAAGTGATCTGAAATTTCCCCATCAGCATCCAGTACTGGTAGTCACTTTTAAGTTTTACTGAAATGTTGTTCAATAGAGGTCAAATTCAAATATTGGCCGGTTCTTAATTTTATGATTGCTATTGCCCTATTTTGTATTTATGGTTGGCTTTTCCTAAGAAACTTAGAATTGGTAATTTTCAACGAAGATAAATGTCTGTTCTAAATAGATTTTTTTTCAACTATTCTGTGATGCTCACCACATCAGATTCTTTCCTCCCCTACAACTATTAACTATTAAGGTATGCCTCTTAGTATAAATATAAATTTTGGTAGATTTATTTAGTCTTAGTTTGGAATTTTCCTCTCTATAAAAAAAAGTACTTCAAAAAGGGGCCTTTGTCAATTTGTTTTAGGCAGTTGACCGATATTTTCTGTGAAAACCAGATTCATATACCTTGGGTTTTGTTTTTGTGTCAAAGCTTGGGGAGAGGGCTTGCCAACTTGCTTAAGTAATTAATGTTTAACATGTTTAGTACCAGCGATTAGTTGCATAGGACGCTTTGGATAAGATGCTTTGCTTGGGCCTTGGGGACCTGCCTTTAGCAATACATTTTTTAGTGATGCTAAATACCGGTGGTTTAATTGTATATGATGTTTTATTACACGTAATGAGATCAAGTTTCAAGAACACGTAAGGTTAGTGATGATGTCAACCCGAAGGCATATAAATTTGACCGAAGTTGGGAAAAAGTTAGATGTTTCATGGAGTCATCTTACTACAAATGGACTAAATGGAATTTTCCCTTCTTGGGACCATCTGACTAGACGCAATTTTATCTTCATGGACCATTGCTCGATATTTCATTAGGAAGTCAGTCTTATTTTCTTGGATTATGATTTAGTTTCAATTAATTCTTGTTTTCTTAGAATATAGAATTTTCCTATGGAATTTTCCTTTTTGGACCAGTGGGAATATTCTCATGGGCCCATTATTTGATATTTATGTGAACCAAAATTTTATTTTCCTGGGTGTTGGTCTAGTGACTATCAGATTCTTAGTCAAACAGGGAACATGTCTCACACAAAATATCCAAACTAAAACACTTGCCATCCTGATTTGTATTATCCATTTCTGGCTATGGTTCTTTTCTCTGTCACATCGGTATAACTATCCTGTAGTTGTAGATAATGTTTATATTGGACAGATAACAAAATCGTGCAGGACAAAAGAGGAAGTCAAAGATTTTTACTCCATAGTATAGTTCTAAATGATTAAATTTCTTCTTCCAGCTCCTTCATACTATTGCCCTTTTATAAGTCATAGGTATTTTGAATATTATTAGCTTAAGAAAAAATAAATAAGATACTCCTTGCATGCACTGACATACTATTTACCATGTAGCGAGGATTCATTGTGAAGAGTGAATTAATCATAACTCTGGGCTGATAGCTTAATAAGTAAAATAACAAAATGTTGGTGAGTTCACACGTAGGAGTAAGTATTGTTTTACAAGGTTAAAGATAGGTCATAATACTTTATTGTATTGCAAGTTTTGAACTACGCAGAACCACAAAATATTGAAAGTTTCATTTGCAATTATACATTAGTTCAGTTGCTGCAGGAAAAAAAATAACAAGAAAAATCAAAGCTTTAGCTTCCAGTTCATGTGGGCTACTTAATGTTTTTTTTTTTTAAGAAAGTTGTGTGCTTTTTTATATGAGCCTTACAGCTAGATGCTAGTGATATTGCAGGTATGGTCAATAGTCAGAACATTTGATCAACCCCAAAAATATAAGCCCTTTGTTCATAGTTGCACAATGAGGGGTGATATCAGAGTGGGAAGCATAAGGAATGTGAACGTCAAAACTGGTCTACC
Organism: Thuja plicata; assembly: GCA_018584345.1. Lineage (NCBI taxonomy): Eukaryota > Viridiplantae > Streptophyta > Pinopsida > Cupressales > Cupressaceae > Thuja > Thuja plicata. Next base: position 2,855,758 of record MU223296.1, on the reverse strand, counting down.
TGCAACAGCTAGCACAGAGAGATTAGAAATCTTGGATGACAACGAACATATTTTGAGCGTCAAAATACTTGGGGGTGATCATCGGCTGAAGGTGAGATATTTCTACCTACAATGAACATTTATGCATTAACCAAACATATAAATGGAAGTTCACTTCACTTGGAATTTTTAATCTGGGCAGTATAAACTTATTGTTGAACCTTGAAACTTGTGTAACGTTGAATTGGAAAAAAAGGAATCAATGGTAGCAAGTAGCAACATTTGTAACACTCTAGACACAAGGGATATATTGGTGTCCATGAATCCTAAAAAAATCCAGTCCGGAGAGATAAGCATTCCTTTACTTCGTTCACATTATTCTTATTATATGCTAATATTTTCTTTACTACTCTATTACTACTAGTCTACTGCATTACTACTTACCATGATATTCAAATTTCAAAGGATTGCATCTGGAACAATCTTTTTAATACTCCATTACTTTTGAACTCGACATTGCCCATACCAAAAACTTCACCAATTCTGAAGCAGAAGGATGCACTTTTCAGCTTTGATGTGCTAGCCTCGTGGTTTGTTTCTTTTTGCCCATCTCTTGTCCTAGTGACATTTCCCTATTATGAGATTCCGTTCCCTATTAATTTTTGTCTCTATTCTCTCTCTACTCTAAAATATTCTTCAGGTGTCTACTGACAAAGTGATTTAGGAACAAACCTTGCTTTTTGGAAGCGTTCCGTTACTTTTCTTTTAATGGGTTAGTTGACTGGTTAAGTTTCTTAATCATGGCAATCGCTTTAACTTTGCCACTACTTCAGAGCCTGCCGGACAGGTCATATTATCTTGGGAGAATATGTTACTTTCTGGATCATATCATCAAACTTCTGTTATTTTCTATCACCTTGTTTGAGTGTTTCTTTGTTTTGGTCAAGGTTCTTCGGGTTGATCGTCCCCAACTTCCAAGTCAGTGTGGCCATATATGTAACCTCAATCCCCCACCTTGAAAGAGCTTGAATTCCGCCAACACTCAACAAGTTAGTGTTGTTTCGTGCTAAGTGTTGAGTAGTAATATATTACTTTGGCAAGAAGTTTAGCTCTAACAAAGCTTTCATTTAATTTATCAGATTTCTACAATCCATGTGATTAGCCATTATTTCTTAGTACTTTTGGATTTGAATGTTGGTATATTTTAGTATTGATGTTTTTTTTATTACAAACGTCAATGCTAAGAAATATACACAATCAAATCTAAAAACACATGGAGATAAAACTTTCATATACACTAATAAATCCATAAACACTTAGCGATAAAACTTTCATTGGTTTTCATAAACCCATAAGTCCATTTGACTGTATTAACTGTATTATATAGCTCTATGGCTTGAAAGTTGATTTGACTCTGTTTTGAAATTCTCAAATAGTCACATGGTGTGTGGCTGTGACTGCAGAATTACTCTTCAACAGTGACAGTTCATCCGGAAATAATTGATGGGAGGCCAGGCACAATGGTGATTGAATCATATGTGGTTGATGTTCCAGAAGGAAACACAAAGGAAGAAACCTGCTACTTCGTAGAAGCATTAGTCAAATGCAATCTCAAGTCTCTTGCGGATGTGGCAGAGAAATTAGCTTCACAGCACCACACAGAACTTTTGGAGAGAGCATAGACTGAGGCGAGCATAAACCCAAACCATTTTTCCACAGCATTGTGAAAACCTGCAACTTGGGCCTAGCTGGATGTGTTTTTGGAGGCAGAAAACTTTGAATTTCTACTTCCCATATTTCTATTTCTATTTGAAAAAGACTAGTGTTACTCTTGCAAGAATTTTGTGGGGTCAAAGGGTGTTCTATGTTTTTCCCCGAACACAGCCTAGAAGTGGGTATACAGGAGATATATACACACTAAGAAAGGTTCTTATGTTGCATCCTACTTTTGCCTACCGTTGTGCTCCGGAATAGAGCCTTGGGCTCCTCAAGCTTTGTGTGCATTGTGCATTGTGCATGTCATATTGAATGTCTATAAACTGTAATTTATATGTTTGAGAGTCTAAAAATCTGCAGGAATTCTTGTTTTTCATCCGTCATACATATGTGATCTATATGGTAGTGATGTAATTTGTTTTCTTTTCACTCGATGTCTTCTCTGTGGCAACTTTCCCAATCATAATTTGTTTATTACTAAAAGAAACATCTACACACCCTGCGCATGATTCAACCGATTAAAATATAAACATAATTTTATCATAATGGTGAACACCCGTTACCTAATAAGCAATTATCAATTCAAAAAAGCAATTATGACTGTAGACCGATGGGACATGGTCAAGCCATCTGTGTAACGCTTATCTTCTTCCTTTATTAAAAAACTTTTAAATTCACCAAAAGTCTTGATATTTAGTGTGGTGTAAGGGCAGGAATGGTATGCAACATTCACGCGTAATACCTTTTCAACAGCCGTTAGCATTTTAAAAAGTTAATTCCACTTTAATTTTTAATTCATTTAACACTTTTTAAATTAATTTATGTGTAAATTTAATCTTCAATTAAGGTACATGTAATACAGATATCAAGGTCAATGCCTTATTAAATTATGAGGCAAATACTTCGCCACTATGGCACTTGTTTTTGAAGTTGTTTTTAAAGTACCCATAATTGAATTGCCAGCTGTTCTCTCAGTGGTTGCTACAAATGACCTATCGAAAGAAACATTGCTCTAATGAAATCCCAATTTTTGAAGATGAAATCGGATGGTTATTTAAAGTATATTCTCTTATATATATAATGTGATATTATTATTTATATTTGTCATAGGCAATACCATTGTATTCAAGTATTAACTGATTATTTTGTTTATTTTAGAAAAGAATTTAATTTTGTAAAGTTAAGATGTTAAATTTATAATTTATAAAAGTGATTTTCTTCAATGTGATAAGTAAGATCATTTGAATATTTAATACATTTTTATTATAATTTGTTGTTATATTTTTCATTTCTATTTTGTAATTAAATGAAGTAACTATTTAAATAGTAATATAGTGTCATAATAGGAAAAAGCTTAAAGCACATTAAGGTAGTCTTGATTGGAATCTAATCAACTTAATAATAATAATAGTAATAAATTAAAAATATTCTCAAGTGCTTCACATATTTTTTATCGGTTTCACTTCCCCTCCATTTTGAAGTCCAAATAAAAAATGATTAATATTTCAAATGCATGGAATTTTGAAAATGTATTCATAATTTTTTATTAAAGATTGTAAGTGGTGGAATTTTATTTAATTATAATTAAATTTACAATTTTTTATTAAATTATATTTTATTAGTTTGTTTATTACATTCTAAATTTATTTAAATAATAATATAGATCACATAGTATGAGTTATTATTTTAATTATGTAACAAATTTATAACTATTTGATAAACTTGGTAAAATATAAATAATTTACTTACATATGCTAATATTTACACATTTCATCTTGGTTTACAAAGTCTCCATTCAAGGGCACCCGAAGGAAAGATAGATAAGATAAGATAAGATAAATTTATTAATGTCCAACATGTTGGTGCTCAAAAACGCTGAATTGAATTTCCTCTGGACTTGCCAATCCAATGATGGAAAATCCAATTATTTTTGGCCAACTAATAGGAATGATCAATTATGATCCTCTTCCCCTACACTTCTGGCTCTGCAAGACCAAGGCGGGTGAACCTTCACCTAAACAAGCTTTTTATAGCAGATAACCTGTGTATGGAACTGAAACTTCTGTCTCTCAAAGTATGGCAAGGAACTTGAAATAGATATAACTGAAATCAATATGTCATGAACTGTAAACTGAAATACTTTAAGTAATTGAAAGAATGTTTAGTAAATGTGTATGTAATTTGAAATGAACAGATAGATAAGATATCACAAAACTATAAACAATGAACTGAATAACTATAATCCAAATAATGATTAGACCAGTGCCTTATTCTATCACGGGCTATAGAGTCAAGATCATTCCAATCTTATGTTCAACCTCAGAGATAGTTTTACAAGAAAACTTATCACTTCAAAGGTGTTATGGAATGTACATGCAACCTAGAACAAATTCAGAGATATTTCAAAAAGGTAATACTTGTCAGATGATAGCCCAACTGACCGAGGCCTCAATCAACAGAATTTAACCATGCAAAATGAGAAAACCAATTGAAAATATAGACTATGAATCAAATAAGGAAAGCATGCACATCAAACTATCACTTTGAAGAAGTTCT
>MU223296.1:2762700-2817666 GCA_018584345.1 Thuja plicata | reverse complement strand
TGAATTCTACAGATTTGCAAAATTCCTTTATCAAAGTCAACAACCTATTACGATAATCTTCCTTAGAGTTTAAGTGCCAATATTGAGGAAACACAATTGCCATGGCCTCAAGCAGTTGTTCATATGGTTGCTTATTTCAGAGGAAAGTTTATAGGCTATGTCCCTTGCATTAGCTTCTATAGACTCGACGATCTTGGTAAACTCTTCCCTTGTAACTCTTGTAACTCGCTTCTTTGGGGCACTGTAGTACATTGGTATTTGAAATCCGCTTACACAAACACATAAATCTCTATTTTCAACAATCTTTAAATAATTATTAGGATTGTCCAAATCTGTTAGTTTCCTCCAGTGATGAAATTTTTCATCAGATAAATTTGGTTCATTTTGATAAAGATTATCGAGGACTTGGCATGACATTTTACGTAAAGTAACATATTCTGCAATATACATGGCTCTTTGCTGGGATTTTTCCATAATGAACGTCATTTTGTCTAGCATGGGAAGAAGAGATGCTAAAGTCAAAAGTGTCTCTATATTGCTTAACCTTCGAAGCAGGTCACCACATCTCTGATTTTCTGCATTGTCACAATTTTTGTACATAAGTCCAATCAAAGATTGATATTTGGAAAAAATTTGATGCATTGGCCCATCCAAAGAGATCCATCTGGTATCAACATCTTTTAGAAGCTTGTTTCCATTGGTATTTCCATCAACAAAGTGCTGAAATTCCCTAAAACGTTTGGGACTTTGACAAAAATATGAGTACAACTCTCTTACTAAATCTTCAACCTTTTTTACTAAAGGAAACTACTTCACAACTCTAAAAGCAAGATTCATCTTGTGGGCCATACAGTGAATCCCAACAACATATGGTGAACAAGAATCGTGCATCTTTGTGCAAAGACCATTCCTTTGACCTTGCATTATTGAAGCTCCATCCGCTCCAACACAGATCAACTTCTTCGCTATTTTCAATTCATCCATAGCTCCATATTCAATTAAATGGCTCTTTACTAATTGAAATAAAGTTTCTAATGTCACATTGTCCCTCAATTTTGTAATAGTTAGTAGATGTGATTGGCAGACATTATTCTGTACAGTATAAACATGCATGCATACCCACGACATATTATCTATTGCCGTAACTTTGTCTAAGGACAATGCAATAAAGGTTGACTCTTTTATTTTTCTCTGTACATCCTCTATTTCAACTTGGGCAATACAACTTGCCCATTCCCATCCACTGTTTATTAACCAATGAGTGATAGGATGGTTAGGAACTTTCAGAAAGTGTAACAAACCACTCATTTCTGGATAGTCTGTCATTCGACGCCCTCTATTCAAAATATGGAAAACATTACTTAATTGAACAAATTTTCCGCGTTCTTCTACTTCACTTGCTTTTGCAAAAATAGCATTAATAGAACCTTGAACTTCACCAGGCTTCATCTTAAATTTATGAAACAAATAATATTCCTCAGCATGCCTTTGATGTTGACATTTCTCCTTTGTTTTATATCTTGCCACTTTTATTTCCTTTCCATCCACAGTTGAGGTTTCGTAAACCTTACCAATATGTTTCTCTATGGTGTCCAATTTAAGCTACAAGCGCTTTTCTTTTTTATACTTCCAACTACAAATCATACATCTACATTCTATTGGTGGCTCACCTACAATTGGATTGTCCACGGGTTCAATGAATGGATACTTTGTTTCCTAATCAAATTTAAATCTCCTAGACATCTCCCATTGATGATCTATTTTTTCTTTTGATTTTCCTCTCCCTTTAGTGTTACTGTTAATTGAAACATCATCATCACCGAAGTCGATCGATTCATCCTGGTAATGGTTATTTACTTGAAATTCATCTTCAAGGTCATCTTCATGAGAGATATCAGGTTCCACAACTTTAGGTTCCCTAGTTTGTTGAATAGACTCCTGTGTAAGTTGATAACCTCGAAGTTATACAGGTTCCTCTAATGACGTACCTTCCTCACTTTGACCAAAACCATGACCATTGTGTCTACCCCCAAAAAAGTATGAAGATATTTTTCTACATTTCATTGGCCTCTCTTGGACATCTCCAAATTCTCCACCTTCAATAGACCTCTTCCTCTTTAACTTTGACTATGACATCTCCAACAAATTAAGGCTGCAATAAAATTTTACTTGAATAATTATAAGATACTAAGGACTCGTAGTCTTTCCGGTTCGCTACTGATTGCAATTGTTAGCTCAGAATCAACTAATTTTTTGTACTCCTAAATCTCTTGAAACTATCCTTATATACAAATGCTTATTTCAAATTTTGGCGAAGGGGACGACATATGCATATGATAAAAACTAATATATGGAAAACCCCATGTAATTCCAAGTAATTGACTAGGTGAATAGGGTGGGAGTTTGGGACACAGTGAATTACGATGCATGGTGAATTGGGTCCTAGTGCAAATAAAATTTTAACTTGGGATAATGGGACTTTGGCGAATGGCGATCCTTGATAAATACCCCTTCCTTAATCCGTGGTGAATAATAGTAAATATACAATAGATAAATGGGCGAACAACCCCACTACCATAGTGAAATTACATGCAAATAGTGGCAAACAACCTGACCAATTAACATGTTTTTTATAAAATATGGGTGAACCGGTTAAACAGTACACTACACATTTTTTCACCAAATTCTATACGCACGACAGGACATATTCGCCAATTGGTGAAGAATCACCACTAAAAAAATCCCTGCACTTGTGTATGTCGTAGTTTCTTGTAGCCTAATAAGGTTGAACATTCAATAAAAAATCATAAATAAATAGAGGTTTGAGAACTCTGAGACTTCCCGCCCTGTAAATTTTCAAATTCCCCGCTCTCTCTCCAAATAATAACATTTAAACCACTCTAATTTTTTTTCAAATTCAATCCACCTTGTTTGAATTTTCTATTGGAGAGAATTCATGTTGAGAGGTAAAAAAGGTCCCCCCTACCTCAATGAGTCTCATATCCAAATTTGGGAGATGGAATCAATCCATTTTTTATGAGAATGCTAGATTATTTTTTTAGAACTGTAACAAATTTTGCCAATTAAGTGTGGATTGTAAAAAAACTACCATAGGTAGGAATGAGGTTTCTCTAGGAAAACAAATCCAATACTCCTCTCAATAGGAATATGAGATGGACGGATGTGCAATGGAAGCTTAAAGGTAGTGTTACCATCACTGTTATGGAAGATAGTCTGTTCCTTTTCAACTTTGTTAACTATGAGGATCTCATTAAAGTGTTTGAGGTTGGAAGACATGAAACTAGCCCTAATAGGTAAGTTATTAGCCTTTTGCCCAAATTTTGATCAGGTTAGAAGAAGGGCCAATGTGCAATGAAAGCTTAAAGGTAGTGTTACTATCAATATTACAGGAATATAGGTTCTTGGCGGATAGACATGAACATGCCATGGGAAACGATGCATAATGGCCTTTCTTAGAAACTTAGGGACTATGAGAATTCACCTTATGGTAGGTTTCACTCAGATGCTGAGATTATTATTTTGTTAGATATGTAACAAATTTGACCATTTAAGTGTGGACTGTAAAAACCTACCATGGGTATGAATAAGGTTTCTCTAGGAAAACATATCCAATACTCCTCTCAAGAGGAATATGAGATGTGTCGATACAAAATGGAAGCTTAAAGGTAGTATTATCTATTACCAAATTTTCACCTACAAGCTCTGTTAGAGATTTTCCTTGTAGAATCTCAAATTAGCAATTATGCTTGACTCCTAGATTCCCAACTATTGATTCATGGAAGTAAAAGTCTAATTAACAAGGATTTAATCCTTCCACTCTTTGAGCTCCATAGACTTAGGCAGGTGTAAATTCTACAAGTTACTACTTCTCAGTAAAATTATCAATGGATCAAGGGTTTACATTGATTTTCTCTTGTCTTTTACTGTAACAATTGATATCACATCCTGTAAATGAATAAGACCAATCTAATGAAGAGATTAACAAGCCAGACCATGAACTTAGCAAGGGAAAATAATAGTGAAATAAGGATTCTTATCCTTCTTCCATTCATGTTCTAGACTCAGGCAAGCTGGCCTAATGATTCTCTCTCCAAGGAATCAACAAAATGAATTGTATTATTCAATACAATTGATAAACATGTATGTTCTTAATAACATAAATGTAAATGATTTTTAGATTTAAGATTGATTATGATAACTACTAATCAAAACCTAGACCAGTGCCTAATCCATGGCGAAGAGTCAATTGAGATATACATTCACAAAAATTAATTAATTGAAACACACATGAAATTCTTACACTAATATCTAGCCCTCTGGAACTACTCATAAGATTTAATCCCTCCTTGAAAGAAACTCACAAATAGTCACACAATTACCTTGTAACCAGTATATTTAAAATGCCTTACAGATTAAACATACAAGAACATAAACATAAACACAAGAAGACATCATTGATGTGAAACAGGAACTCCCATTTGTATTTTATTAAAATATTTCTGCTTTAGTACATTCAGAAAGACAAAAAAGATTGAAACTAGACAAAATTTAGAAGTCTGCCTCGAAGTAATGAATTTACCATCCTTTATAATATATTACAACTTTCTATATATAGAGAGCACTAGCCATCTTGGAATCCTTAGAGAGAAAGGATGCAACAAGCTTGGGATGGCTAGGCAAAACCTAAAAAGTACTAAAAGACAAAAAGAATTTACATCTTCAGTCAGTGGAGAAGAAACACTTGAGTAGCTAATTTGAAATTATTCAAAATCCTTGGCAGTTGGCACCTTTGTCCGCAGATATTCTGGGTGAGCTCTTGAGATTGTTGTGAGACATAGTGACCACCAATACAGGCTAACTTACACTAGTCTTGCTAATGATTACCCACCCTGTACTCATTGATCAAGTGCCAGGTGCCACTTTACTCCTCATTTATCACATCCAAGTCAATAGTTGTTGGTTTCTTTTTCTTCGACTTGGTGATATTATCCCACTGTGTAACTTCAACTTCTAAAGGCCAATTGAAACCTTTTAAGCCCTGTAACTAATTTATTTGCCTCTCCATTTGAATCATTTAGACCAAGACCAAGAGGTTGAACACTTGGATCAATACCACCTAGTGGGTTTTGTTGCTGTGTCCCAGTAGTAATAGGCATAGAGCTACTTGCAGTAGTATTAGTGGTAGAATGAAAGAAAGCTATCCTCATCTTCATATTAGTTGCAAAAACCTCTAACTCCATCTTTTCTAGATGCTTGGCTAGATCTTCTTTGTCTTTTCTGGCTTGTTCAAGTTATATTTCAACTTGAGACATTCCTGCAGGGATAGTTTTTCTTTGTTTAGGCTCACTAATACTTATACCAACAACTTTTTATTTACCTTTGTCAGAGACATCCTTATTACTTCTCTTGAGCTTTGCATTTTTCTCAATATCATGTGGGTGCAATTGTCTCATGACATGTCCTTCTCCTTCAAACTCATCTTTGCTATAATTTGATCTTTTATTTGCATCTTTTTGCATCAAAGCCTCAAGGTCACCAAAAAAATATGTGTCTAGACCTTTAACCTCTTCATTTATGCTTTTAGCCTTAAGATCATTTCTTCTTGTCTCTACCAAGAGTTCTTCTCTCTTAGTTAACAAGTCATACAATTCTTGTTCACACTTTTTTCTTGCATCTACTATCTTTGATTCTTGTTTACGCTTATTTCTTCCCAAAGCCATGACCTCCTCACATAATTTATTAGAATCATAAGATGTTGTCTCAGCAACAGATGTCTCTCCTAGTTGTTCTAGAGTTTCTTCTGCAGGGAAGAATCCTGCATCTATCATCTCGCCATCTCTAACAGGATCAAAAGATATGTCATCCCTATAAGGACCTATTGGCCTTGATTTCTCTACACTCTCAAATGACCATGACGTTCTCTTAGGGACAAGAGTCTCCATTCTCCCCTATAAAGTATTGGGGGAGTTATGATTTGATCCACCTCTTTTGGACCACTGTCTCCTTCCAGGTGTATGGATCTCTTCTCCTATATCTTTCTCTAGGTTAGATCTATAGTAATAATTGATATTTCTTTGTCAACTCATCTTTAAATTAGACAAGTATCTTCAATATTTCAATATTCAAATCACACTGGAATGCATAGAGTTAGTGTCACCACCCACAACAAGTATGGGAATTTTTTTAAGAATTTGAACAAGAAATGGAACAATAAAAGGATTAGTCCCTATGAACTTTAAAACCTAATTAATGAAACCCATTTCTCTCCAATATTTTTAGTTAACTCATAACTAGATCAAAATTATTTGAAAAGATGATGCACTAGAAAATCTAGGACAAACTAAACATGGTATACTTCAACCATCCCCTATAGAGTCACTATTTTGTTAGAGTTTTTTTCTTGTAGAATCTCAATATAGCAATTATGCTTAACTCCTAGATTCCCAACTTCTGATTCATGCAAGTAAAAGTCTAATTAACAAGGATTTAATCCTCTACTCTTTGAGCTCCATAGACTCAGGCGTGTGTACCTTCTACAAGTTACTGCTTCTCAGTAAAATTATCGATGGATCAAGGGTTTACACTGATTTTCTCTTGTCTTTTACTGCAACAATTGATAGCACATCTTGCAAATGAATATGACCAATCTAATGCAGAGCTTAACAAGCCAGACCATGAACTTAGCAAGGGAAAAAATAGTGAAATAAGGATTCTCATCCTTCTTCCATTCAAGTTCTAGACTCAGGCAGGATGACCTAATGATTCTCTCTCCAAGGAATCAACAAAATGAATTGTATTCTTCAATACAATTGATAAACATGTATGTTCTTAATAACATAAATCTAAAAGATTATTTGGATTTAAGATTGATGATGATAACTACTAATCAAAACCTAGACCAATGCCTAATCTAGGATAAAGAGTCAATTGAGATATAGATTCACATAAATTAATTAATTTAAAACACACATGAAACTCAAATGGATTGCCTTAAAAACCACCTTCTCATTCCAACACCCATGTATCAAGTTCTTACACTAATTTCTAGCCCTCTGGAACTACTCATAAGATTTACTCCCTCCTTGAAATAAACTCACAAATAGTCGCACAGTTACCTTGTAGCCAATATATTTAAAATGCCTTACAGATTAAACATATAATAACATAAACATAAACACAAGAAGACATCATTGATGTGAAACAAGAACTTGCATTTGTATTTTATTAAAATATTTATGCTTGAGTATATTCAAAAAGATAAAAAATCTTGAAGCTAGACAAAATTTAGAAGTCTGCCTCGCAGTTATGAATTCACCATCCTTTACAATATATTATAACTTGCTATATATAGAGCATTAGCCATCTTGGAATCCTTAGAGAGAAAGGATGCAACAAGCTTTGGATGGATAGGAAAAACCTAAAAAGTAATAAAAGATAAAAAGAAGTTACATCTTCAGTCGGTAGAGAAGAAACACTTGAGTAGCTGATTTGAAACGATTCCAAATCCTTGGCAGTTGGAACCTTTGTCTGCAGATATTCTGGGTAACCTCTTGAGGTTGTTGTGATACCTATTGACCACCAATATAGGATAAATTACACTAGTCTTGCTAATGATTACCCACCCTGTACTCATTGATCAGGTGCCAGGTGCCACTTTACTCCTCATCTATCACATCCAAGTCAATAGTTGCTAGCTTCTTTTTCTTCATCTTGGTGATATTATCCCACCGTGTAAATTCAGCTTCTAAAGTCCAATTGAAACCTTGTAAGCCCTATAAATTATTTATTTTCCTCTCCCATCTGGCATTAGTAATGGCCTTGACATCTGTAACAAACTATACAAAGTCTTTTTCTTCTTTGAAGGCTTCATCCAAGGCTCTATTAAATTTGTCCATATCTAGGACACTGTCATCTATCAGGAATGCCTCTTTCTTAGGAAGTAAAGTGTCAAACTCATTCCTCCATTCTTCAACAGAATTTATCTTATCATCTTCTCCCTTAATTGGAGGAATTAACTTTCTAAAATCAGGGCCACACATATTGACCCTTGCCTGAATTTGATTGGCTTTGCCCTTGAAGAATGACAATATTGTGCTAATATGTTCAATCATTTCCCCCACTTTGCAAAACTATCTCTGGGAGATCTGTCCTATGTGGATGTAATGCTTCCAACCTCTCAAAAAGTGATCCCCTACTTAACCATGAGCCAAAATATGGATCCAAAGTTGCTATGTGGATTTTTACCTCTATTTCTAGGCCATGTAGTTTTTTGTAGGCCATATGCACCAAGTCAAACTTTCCCTTTAGGATATCTATCATGTGCTGCAAGATATTCAATAAGGCATCTAAAGCCACTTCATTCTGATATGGGCTTGGCTATTCTGTTTCTTGTGGGAATTTTTTAGTACTCTTTGTCTAAATAGATACAACTTTCTTGGCTGGAGAGGGGAGAGCTTTGGGAGCCTCTTCTAATTTCTTGTTTAATACCTCCACTTTCCCTTGTAATGACTTGATTTGAATAAATCATACTTCTCTATCCTTAATGACAACAACTATCTCATCAAAGAGTTTTGCATATCTAGCAGAAATTTGCTCTGTTTTCACTTGATTAAGATGGGAAAAGTGAGTGACATCCTGGGAAATCTCTAAGTCAACAGTGTTCTAGACTATCCAGATAATTTTATTCCCATACATTTTCTCTTCAACACTAACCAAGAAAGGCTTTTGTGTCCTTGGTGTCAGAGACCACATGGCTAGAGTCTGGGATCTTGGATCATATCCACATCCCCTTATCATCTCCCCAATATGATTCTTAGAAGACAAGCTAGGATTTGGTTGCTTTCTAATTTGATCAATTATAAAAGAAGAGGCCAAATCCCACCCAAGCACAAGCAACATTCCACTAGATTTGACTAATTGTCTGGCCTCTTCAGGTGTTATAGTCTCATTTCCAGGATCATAAGCTTTTAGAGCTTGTAGGGCTTCACTTTTCACTGTATCACCCCCTGTCAATTTCAATTGTGCTCCTACTTCTTGTTGCTTCCTCCATATCAATAAGTTCTTGAATTCATCAGTCTTGATAAAAGCATCATCATTGAGAAACTCTTCTTGATGGAGTTCTCTTTCATATTGCCATAATTGGAGAGGCAACTCCACTTCTTCTTGGATATCCTTTCTTTTTTCTTCCCTTATCTAAAATTTTTCCTCTGTTGATGGTGGTACTGCCTGTCACCAGTGATTAGGGCACTCACTCTATCCTTTTTTTTTCTCTGTGTCTCTACTTGAGAGGGCTCCCCTTTTTCTACTCTATGTTTCTTCCTTGGGGGCTCTTTGGTCACCTTAGTATCATGAACCTGTGTAAGGTCAACTTATATGCTTTGTTCTGCTGTAGGTGGTTGATTCATGTAAGGAGGGCTATGTACTGAGTATCCTCCCTCACTATCCTCTTCATACTCAAAGGATGAATGCTTCTCAAGACCTCTTTCCTTGTCTTCAATTAGTCCCTCAAGGTGATTGTAAAAAGTATGATATGACTCAATCATCTTTGTGAGTCTTTGCAAATGAGGTAGTCCTGGAAATAAACGTCTAAAAGGGATCCCTTTCTTCTCCATTTATTGCTCCAAGTGAATCAGATCTTGGAATTGTGCAGCTCTTCTTGTTGCCTCTTCATCTTCCAAGATTTTTCTGAAGAGGTCTTCTTCAACACACTATTCATGCTCTTTAATAACAGTGATGCTTGGGGTTAGAAATTTCTTAGCACTGTTGATAAAACCCTCTGGATCTACATACCTATACAAGGCCATGCTCATCCTGTACTGGCCTAGCCATTTATTCACTACATACATGGCCCTTTTCCCAATAGAAAAGTTAGTCACTTTGAATTTTTTGGGTGTGAAAGTGTCATTTCTATGAGGAGCCAGATGCTCCTTTTCTATCCACATCAGCTGGTAGATAAAATCTATTATGGCCACTCTTAGAGGCACATACTTTGGAAGTATGTGTGGGGGATGGGAAAATCCATAAACCCTAATTAGGGTATAAATATTCTCAAAATAGAAGTCACCCCAATTGTGATCACCTGTTCATTTGTCTACATAGTGTCAAGGTCTTAGAAGCTGAAGTGCTCTGACGAATAGCCTAGTTACATTGAGGCCCATAATTCTAGAAGTGGATGTACAATCCAATTCTCAAATTCACAATACTCATTCTTGTTGGAGTTATAGTTCCAAACCCTAATCCATAACTGTATGGGATTTAGCTGGCCTTGTACAAGAGTTCTAGGTCTTAGCAAATTTGCATTCATGTTGTCAACATTAAAGTATAAAATCAAATGCATTAAAATATAATAATGCATGAACTTGGGGTTGACCCTTTTCTGAATACTGATCATGCCCTCATGCATTTTGTCAATGACATAATGGATGTAGTCAAAGTCTATGTTGGAGTGGGAGTTCTGAATATCCAAGATAATCATTATCAAGTTTGCAGGCAGCTTCTCAATGTGTCCATCAATTCCCCGTACCCTACACAACCCATATGATATATACTTCATGTAAAAACATACGTCTTTTGTCTTTATTAACCCATACTTTTATGTTTCTTTCCTTGTAATGGCACGAGAAGAATTCCTAAAGATTTTACCATACTTAGACAATATTTTATCTGAAGATCACGCAGCTGCTTCATCTCCAAATCACTGAGAGTTTTCTCTGACTTGGGTTACATTAAGAGATCTAGCACCAACAAAACAATAACATCTTGATCTACAATTCTCACTAGATGGTTTGCTTAACTCTGATTCTATTGTGAGATTACGCTTAACTCTGATTCTATTGTGAGATTACGTGTTGGCCACTCACTTTAACTTTACCCTACCTTTGGTTTACTTAACACTGGGTAACTCTTTTCTTCTTATCTCTGAATTGCTGATTAAAATTTACTAGACTTTGCCTTCACCATGATCACATCTGGAGATTCAGAGATAAAGGAAACCACCAAGTCACTGAGCTTTACAATCCTCACTAAGTCACTAAGCTTTTATCTTGACCTTTGGTTTATTCAGAGATCACGTGACAAGGTTTAAATATAACTCTATTATGACTCTGAGATTATTTGGAGATTCAGAGATAGCTAAGTCTCTAAATCATTGAATATTCTGACTAACCATGGATCTATTCAGAGATCACATGCACACTGTGTTGACGGGACCCTTGTGACTGGGTCCGCCAATAGAGGCAAGTTGTCACTGGGTACCAGGGTACCGGCCAACTTTGCCTGCAAAGGTTGCCCAGGGAAATGAGATTCCTTGGGACTCCAAGAATCTTAGGGTTGGGTCTCAACAGTGTGGCACTCAGTTGGGAGATGTGACTATTTTTGAGGGGGATAGCTGGTTATCTTCAACTCATTCTCTCTGAGGATTCAAGTAGGTGAGGTTCCTCCAAGCATACTTACACTTAACAAATAAACTAAAACACTCTACCTATAGTTATGCTGAACATTCAAAACATCAACAATAATCTAACACACTATACTAAATACCAAAAAAACATACAACCATCAGCTCATATTTCATCAGTAGCAAGGGAAAGGCAATCGTTAATCTACTTTAAGTGTTGGAGCAAAGGACATGAAGAACACAAAGCATAAAATACCGTCAATCTAGAAGATAGAATTCCAAAAACATCATTGAAAGAACTCTCCCTTCTTCATTAACATTTATTCTAGCAAGCACTGGTGCGTGGTACAATGGTGGCTCCAAGGGAGCATCTAACTACTGAAAGCTTAAAGACTAAGGAGCATTGAGCTCTAAAACTGAGAAATGAAATATTGCTTTTCTCTTACTATAGACTGCAAAATCATCAATTTCACCGACCCTTGGAATGGGGCCAGACTTACTATTTATACACATACACATTTAACCCTAACCCTAACTTATGTTACACTATATAATAAAATACATTATCCGTTGGCCGGTACTACCTGTGTCACTCTACAAAAGACCTAGAGACAGAATAGGCCTGTCATGTAAAAAGAAAAATATGAGAGGTGGAGTAGAAGAATTGAACTCAAGAAGAGAGTTGAGAAGAAGAAACAGGAAAACCGATCTCCCAGGGATCGAGGCTACATGCCTCATAAATTGGAAAAGTGGCGCCCTGTCTCCGATGTGCCAGGTGTAACATTGAAACAACGCTTGGGGAAGACCATCTGTTAGAAAACCTCTTGCCAATCCAATGTGCCTTGATGTAGCCATCCACCCTCTGACGACCTTTATTAACTACTTTAAAAGTGATCGGTCAGCCTTGGGGACTGGGACACGTGTCATTGAAAGAATACAAAATATAGGATCCGGGACTCTGGGATCCAGGAACTTACATTCCAAGAGAATAAAGAATACAAAACACTTAGGTTTTCTCTAGCCTCTGGAGAAACTTTATTGTTGCTTACTGTCATTGAAGACTTGGAGGAGATGAGAGATTCCATCTTCATCAATGTCTTTAAGGCCGGCCTGCCGGTATTTGGCCACTTCAATCTATTCCCCTAGGTCTAGAACATTTCCTTTAAATTCATCGACCATCTTTGCCGCATCATAAAAACTAAGTATCATGTGAGTTATTCACATCATTGTGAGCTCCGTTTATTCCCTCTAGGTATTGATACCTTGACTCCATTAGCTCATCAAACTTCCCCAAGACATACTCCTCTGGCGTGCATGTGTCAGTGCTAAATGGATCAGCTCCGGAGACCTTCGAGACAAAAGACTTATATAAATTGAAAGATTATTGTACTGCATTGATCTTATCCTGTAGAGTCCCCACCAGTTTCTTGATTACCCCCAATGTGAGGTCAATTCTGGAGTGCTGGGTCCTCACAAAATCAAATGACTCTTCCCCCAAAATTCTAGACTCGGAAACAATCTTCCCCCCAAGGTCAAGGAGTTCCTCTAGTTCAACCTTACATGCCTTGTAATTCTTGATGTCCACCTCCCATATACTGATGGTGGTTTCGGCCTAATGTAATATGTGGCAGGCCGCATACAGGTCCAGGAGGGTGGACACCAGGAAACGTCAAACGTTTCCTAACTGCAACGTGACCCATTCATTAACTGCTTGGGTTTTCTTCTTCATCACCCATAATGAGTCTGTCTCTCTGTAGCAGTAGTGCACCAGATGTAGAGGCCTATGGGGAATAACATTAATAGGCCGGGCCAGCTCAGTTAGAAACCCCATGAGATTTGCATTTTTCTCATTTTCTTCCTTGAGCTTTTGAGCTTCCTTTTCATAACGAGCCTCCACAGCCTTGGCTGCTTCTCTTAATAGGTCCAATTCCCCCTATTTTCCTCACTCCCCAGTGACACCTCTATGATATCATAATTTTCAGCCTGAGCCGTTGCCTCATCTGCATCTGGGGATGGTGTGGCAATTACTGTGACTGTTTCTCCACCCAGCTCAGTTCAAAGAGTGTGAACAATCTAAGATTTCTTAGCCTTCAGCAGGTTCTGTGCTTGAGCCATCATCTCCGCCAAAGAAAGATGAGCTCTGGGTGTTGATGGGGGGCCTTTCTCTTCTGATATTCCACCAACCACTATGGTGGGCAGGGTGGCTTTGTAGCCAAAACCTGTTCTTGTAAATTCTCCCCAATATCCTATTGTGCCCCCTCAGTAGTATGAGCCTCTTTTGGCTCCTTCCCTATATCTTCTCTCTCACCTACAATATTTGCCTTGATGGTATCTGTATCTTTTTCTCTACCATCTGTATCTTTAGTAATGTTCGGGCCCTCATTGGTTGTCCCAGGGTTTTCTTCTTCCTTTTCCTGTTCTTCCTCAACCTCTATTGCTGGGGTGTCCTCTTCCATCGATATATCTTTAGGTAGCGGGGGAGGCAATGGGCCATGGTTTAACATTTGGGCCACAGTGATTACCTCCCCAAATGTTACCTTTGAGAGTGGCATTTGGAACACGGTGGTCGGGGTCACGGTTGTTCCTGAGGGTCCAGTTTCCCCAGCCGATGCCATTTGTTCACTTTGCTTTTGTTGCCCTAAAACTCCCATATCCTATATTTATGGGACTTTGGAGGTGTTCTCTTGCTCTGTCCCTTTCTCTTCTTCTTCCTGTTCCTCCTGCTCCTGCACAGGTTCCTGTTCTGTAGCTTCCTCCTACTTTTAGATTTCAGCCTCTGACTTCTCAATGTCTCCCTACAAATTCCTGAACTCATCAGTTCTAAAAACATCATCAAATTAATCTTGAGGGGGAGGATTTTCTAGGATATGATTGGGCTCTGGTTCCCTCTCTGGCTCTGGGGAGTCAGAAGAAAGGATCTCTACTTTTAGGATCTGAGGCATCCCTAGCTCCGGTTCTTCCTTTGGCTTTGGATTAAGCCTTTGCTTCTTTTAGGTGACCAAAGGAGGCCCCACATCCCTTAGGACCTGCTCCTCTTCTAGATCTACTCATGTTTCTTTGACCATTAGTGCTGCTAGGGAAGGGGAAGAGGGAGGACGGATGGGTCTGATCATGAGAACAAGAGTAGCCAACCGTGTGATTAAATTTTCCCTCATCTACTGGGAGGCCGCTATTGATTGCTTTAGTTGTTCTTTTATGGGGATCTCCTACATAGTTTGGGTCTCCATTATTATTTTTCCCCTATCTTCTCCTTGTGAAGAAGTTCTGGCCCCAGGGGTTAGCTTTGGTATCGGCTGGGCAGCCCTACGGGTACTCTCGGGGCATACTCTTTTAAAATATACATGGCTGTGCTCAACCATATTGCGGGTAAATTCATCAATGGTGGGCCCCTCCTAGGAATTCGAGTCCACCAGTGGGAGGGCCAACTTATCAATCCCCTTTTCCTTGTACTGGGGATCTATTGTGGATCCAGCATCTGAGAAGTCATCTGGAAAGTTCTAGAGTTTTAACCTTTCCATCATTCCCATGGTCATCCAGACATAATGCCAGCTTTGGACTTCCACATCATCCTGGAAATCTTCCCAGAAGTCCTCCATGTGATACTGGTGGGGATTTGATGCTCGGGGAAGTGCCAGTGCAATTTTTCCATGCGGATCAAAGTTCTTCCGTGCTAGATAAAATTCTGCCAGGTTTAAGCTCTTGAGTTCGGTGTCTGCCTCCTTGGCAGTGGCCAAACTGCACGAGTAATTCCCACAAGAGATTAGGAATGGAATGTTTATCACCTTCTTTAAGGCGTAGAATGCGTGCAACTCCATTATTTTTCTGCAATACTCCAAGAGAATTATCTTGTTCCCACAATGTTTGGGCAACAAGTAAGGTTTCCTGTAGAAGCCAGTTACCCTTATGTATGTATGCTGCTGGAATTATATGTAATAATGGCCATAACTTCTGACCAGATCCATTGCCTTCGTGGAGAGATGGTATCCTACATCCCGGGTAGGCATGAGCAGGTTGTAGTAGATGAAGGCATCATTCACCCGACAGAAACTGGGGAAACTAGCCTCCCATTAGATTTGTGGGAAATAATCCCAGGGAGCCTTCTGACCCAGGTCAATCCTAAGCACACCTATTGTGAGTAACCCATTGGTGGTGGGTCATTGTTGCGCTAGGGCCCAAAGAACATAAGAAGTCATATAAATTTTCTGCTTTTGGGCCACCTAAAGGAACTGAGAATTGACATGGTTTGAAATAATAGCAGCCCAATCAAAGTACTCCCTACCGGTGGTGATGCCGAGAAAAAAGTAGTACACCCACCCTGTGAATTCCCAGGCATGTGGTTTCCCGAAGACCTGGGATAGTGCTATCATCCCCATTTGGATGCTTTCTTTAAACTCAGACCGGGGGATCTCTAGCTTCATTTTCCTGGGGTCCGTCTTTGGAGTCTTGAGCCAATGATTATTCATATATTGATGGGCTACAGCCTCCAACTACTAAAATTGTGCTAAGACATCATATCTGGTGATGACAGTTGGGTTATTAAATAGAGGGATCCCCGACCCAACTTGAAAAGTTGCAGCATCGAGAGACACCATGGGAGTGGGATATCTGGTGGGTTCCAGGGCTGCAAGCATGATGCCCCAGATGGAAGAGTTGTAATGTGCTACAAGTGTTAAAATCAACTCTAGGGCCTACACTGAGCATGGGAAATAGGCAGCCTTGAGAATCTCAGAGTCCCCAATGCTGATTGCTAATGGATCCCCGGACTGTCACTGAATGTACATTATTTTAACCAGGGCCTGCATCTTCACCCACATTCCAACATTGGTGTCGGTAATTAATTGAGCTTTGGAATCAATCTTTGATCCCATGACAGCATTGTCCTTCATGTACTTCATGGTGAGAAGTAATTTCTCTAAGGCCCTCTCCATTTTAGATCTGACAGCTACCTTGGTGACTGTTGTGGAAGGAAGTTTCAAAATTCCAGGTGGTGAAGATGTGGAAGCCTTAGACATTTTTAAAGTAATTTTCTCTAGAAACCTGCAAGGCAAGGTGACCGTCAGAATTCATGAATAAGTATTAACTTGGGATCTGGAGATGTTACCACCAAGGCACATCATTTCCCTAAAAAGTTAGTTTAAGTTCAAAATCCTGGAAAGTATATATATATATTGCAAACTTAGGAAATTAACCAATATTTGGGCCCGAGGGTCTCAACATACCTGACGAAAGCAAGATGTGGTCTAGGTGAGGGTAGAAGACCCGGGGTCCAGAAAACTAACCGTTGGAAGTTGTGTGTGAAAAGTAAGTTGTCAGGCCTATGTCAGTGTCACATGGCTATGCAATAAATGGCGAGTTATGGTGATGGTGGCACCAACTATTTGAACGTGTGAAAAGTAGATGCCACTTGGACAATCTTGAATGTATAAATGGGACATAAATGGATTATTAAGGCTGGTTTATGGAGGAGAGAGAAAACTACCTAGTTGAAACTAGCCAAGAGCCGAGTTTCAACAAGGTGGCATCCTACCTGGAGCGAGCTCGCAAATTTGTGAACAAAAAATAAAGGAAGCACAATGAGCTCAACATGAGACCAGGCAAATATACGCAACATATACATCATATTTATAGCAAAGCTGAGGTATACACACAAAAAGTGGAAGGATATACATTAATATACACTAAATATACAAAATACAGAGCAACTACCTTAACAAAACAACGCAAAACATGTACAAGCATATACAATACTTACAAAATATGCCTACACTGGCATAGAGGGTGGAACACCCTCTAGCAAAGCTGACCCACCAACGGGCGGCAAACCAAATGACCAAAACAAAATGAGGAAACAAGACAAAAGATGCAAACAAACGCCAACATAACACAATGCAAAAGAAAGAAAACAAAGGAGAGAAACCAGACACCAACTTGAAAACCAGAGAAAGGAAGGAAGGCAAGGTGTCATGAACACTCTGCAATAGCTTCTACCTTCAAATGATCACCACTCAACACCATAAAACACTTGTAATTGTTTAGAACAACTCAGAATAGCTCACACTAGATTCTCGCTAAGATCGATGTGATATTGCTCTGAAATCGCTCAAATTGCTTAAGTATTTTAATCACGGTAATTGTGAAAATGACAAGTGATTCCTATTTATACCCAAGGTGAAAAAAAAGTTACCCTTCCTTCCGCAAACTCTGGAACAAGCAGACCTCTAGACTCTGGGCCCGGGGATTCAGTGCGACCATACCATCTTACGAAAAGAAGACATCGTGACAAAGAATCATAGAGTCCAGAGTCCAGTTCCTGGGCAAGGAACGAACAACTCCAGGACTGGGTCCTGGAGACACAACGGACAAAAACAAAAAGAAAAACCAACACCACGGGAAAGAAAACCTGGAGAAGGAAAACAAAGAAAAAGAAAAAAAGACAAGGCAAGAGCCAAAAGAAAAAAATAAAAAGAGGGGGACCCAATATTTTGCACACAAAATGTAGGGATGGGGATGCAGGGCATAACAAATGGTGACTATCTGGGATAAATTCCTTAGTGTATTCGATAACTATAGAATCTCTGGTTAGCAAAACTAGAACAAATCATTACTTGAAGTATGTTACTTGTAAAGAGTATCATGTCTGAGAAAATTTGATCAACATGATCCAATCCGTGATCTTTTCATCAATGGTGAAGTGTGTGCTTTGGAAGGAATTCAATCTGATGACCTTTGGGAGAAGCAAAGAAGAGGCACTATGTATATCAGACCCTAAAGTCATCAGATTCACTCCTTTCTCTAAGAGACCAAAGTTTCATCCCATTTCTTTTTTTTGTTATCTTTGGGTGGGAGGGCGGTACTTCTTTCACCATCAAGCTTAATCTTAGCTAAATTTAATGGCGGTACTTCTTTCACCCTTCACCCACCTTAGTTTTCTAAATGGGGCAGGAAAAATCTGGATTAGGAAAGAACCTTTAGAAGTTCAGAGTTGGGTCAACCAACTAGTGCAACCGATCTACCCTTGATGTGTCTGATTACTTGTTCCTTACTTTTTATTTCACTGACTACAAGAATTTCGGGGATAAATCCGATGAAGATTACTCATAATTTGCTACCAAACTTGCAAAATAACTCTAGAGACTAGACCGATTCCATCATGTTAACAATAGATTCCTAAGTTCATCATCATGTTGAAGGCAATGTCCCAGAGACCAGATTTTATACGAAGCATACCAATCCTCACAAGAGGGAGAGCAAAATGTCGGGACCTAAAAAGAAGATGAGAAAAGAAAAGACAAAAAAAGAAAGAGGCGACCAAGAAGGTAGCCAACAAGACTATTTACAAAGCAAGGCACCTCCCAATGAAGCACCGGGAAAGAAATATTTACAAGCAAGGGAACTTTACATAAAATACAACTTTGGGCAAACTAACCTCATTCAAAATAATGTTTGAGAAACTGTCCATTGATGAGAAATAGAATAGGTTTTCCAGTCATGGTATTAAGGTGGTAGGTATTTTCCCCGTAGATTTCTGAGACTAGGTATGGTCCAAGCCAGAGTTGTTGGAACTTAGTGTGCTTTCCTTTCTTTTCTCAGGCCTTGTCCCACAACAGGACCAAGTCCAAAATCTGAAAGGCCTTGTATTGGGCCCTTCAGTCAAACCATCTTTTTACCATTGCTTGGTGACATGCAAAATGTTCAAGGGTGGCATCTCATTGTTCTTCCATCCACACCAGATTCAAGAGATGAACCTCCATAATATTATCCCGGTTGTTGAATTCCTGCATAAACTGCAAAACTGGGATCTCTAAGTTTATTGGGAATACTGGGTTCTGGCCATAAACCAGATGGAATGGGGACATTCCTAGGATGGCCTTGATTTGAATGTGATCCACCTAGAGGGTGAATCTTAGCTGTTGGTGCCAATCCTAAGGGTTTTTTTCTAGCAGGTGTTTGATCACTTCAAGTAAATTTTTGTTTGTTGATTCAGCAACACCATTCCCCTGGTGGTAATAGTTGTTGGAAAAATTTAGGCTGATCTTCTGGTTATAGCTCCATTCAATTAGTTGTGCCAAAGAAAATTCTAGACCATTGTCACACACTATGGTGAAGGGCATTCTGAATCTTGTGACGATTTTTTCTTCTAGGGATTTGATAACTATGTCTGCCATGTTGTTTTTGCAAGATATGGCTTCAGACCAGTGGGTGCAGTAATCGGTTGTGGTTAAGATATATCAGTGGTTGGTAGACGAGTTGGGGTTGATTTCTCTGATGAAGTCAAATTCCCATTGGGAGAAAGGCCTAGCCTCAAAAACTGGTTGTAAAGGCATAGCTGGGTTACGCTCATGATGTGCCACAGTTTGACAAGTATGGAACCTTTGAACGTGAGTGTAAACATCTTTAAATATGCAGGGCCAATAATATCCATCCGAGAGGATTTGGTGGGTAGTGGCATTGACTAAGCCATTCCTAGTTCCAAACTGCCCATGGAATTCTTTGATAATTTTCATAGCTTGGTCTCTATCAATGAACCGAAGGTACACTCCCTCATAGTTCCTACGATAAAGCGCAGAGTTTTTGATCATGAAGTGAGTGCTTTTCATCCATAGGGCATGAAATTTGTTGGGAGGTAACCTCTCTAGGCATCTATTGTTTAAAAATAAGTACACCAGATCGGTGTACCATGGGTCTCGAGTGATAGAATCCACTGTGTAAGGTTGACATCCTATATGGGGAGTCTCTTTTGCCATCACTCGACTCAGTCCTTGGCCTCAGACTATATTCATGGGTTGTATTTTCAAGTCATACTCCTAGAGTATGGCCATCCATTTTCCCCATCTTTCACCCAGTTCACTCTGTATCAGCAAAGATTTCATATCCTGATCTAGGATGATAGCATGCACCTTGCTCTAGATAATATAATGCTAAAATTTCTTCACAGCGTGAACAAGAGAAAAAGCCTACTTTTTTAATGATGAATACCAGACTTCAGCATTCTTGAAGGGGGAGGTCATGAAAGCTATGGGTCATTCTTCCCCTTTGACCTTTGGGTTTAATACTACCACTATAGAATGTGGCGAAGCAAAGGAGTAAATGTAAAATGGAAGGGAGTAGTCTAGACTAGCCAAGATGGGTGCCTCCGTTATCATTTGTTTGATTTGGGAAAATGCCCACTTTTCTTCAGGACTCCACTCAATTTTGGTATCCTTTTTCATCATCTCATTGAGTGGCTTCACTATCTCGGTGAATCTAGTGATGAACCATCGGACAAAGTTGATCTTTCTGAAGAAAGATCACATCTCTTTCTTGATGTTGGGAATTTGTAGATTTTGCAGTGCTTCAACTCTCTCGAGGTCAATGGATATACCCTTCTTGGAGATAATATGCCCGAGCAACTTCCCTTCGATGACCCCGAATATGGACTTCTTGGGGTTAAGGGATATTTTGTACTGGCGACATCTCTCGTAGATCTGGGTGAGGTGGGCGGTATGGTCACGCCTGTCCTAGAAAAAGATAGTCAAATCATCCATGTAGATGATTATGAACTACTTCACGAGGCCCTCGAACACAATGTCCATAGCCTTTTGAAATGTGGCCCCTATGTTAATCAAGCCAAAGGGCAATCTCTGATATGCAAATGTCCCCAGCTTGGTAGTGAACGTTGTTTTCTCTCTATCTTCATATTTAACCATGACTTAGTTGTATCCAGAGTACCCATCCAGGAAGGACATCATCTATGACACATTCACTATCTGCAACACCTCATCCAACGAGGGGAGAGGGTGATTATCCTTCTTAGAAGCTCTATTCAAATTTTAGAAATCCATGCAAAGGAAAATTTCACCACTCTTCTTCCTAACAGGGACCAAATTGGAAACCCACGTAGTGTGCCAGATTGGAAAGATTATCCAAGCTAACAACAGTTTCTCCACCTCTTGACAAATCAGAAGCTCAATCAGTGGGTTGACTAGTCATTGCTTTTTCTGAAAAGGCTTAGCATCAGGTTTCAGGGGGATGGTATGAGTCATAATGGATGTGTCATATGTTTTCAAATCCTCATATCCCTATGCAATCATGTCTATGTATTCTTGGAGAATTGCAAGAATCTTCTCCTTCTCCTCAGGGGAGCAGGAGGTACTAATGTGTATCATCTTTTCTTCATTGGGCTAGCCAATGTTTACTTTCTCAAATTTTCCTCCCTTGAAGGAGGATGACATCTTTTCTTGGCCCCAAGGGTCTGAGTCAAAGATACGTTCAAGTGTGACCATCCCCTTCGGGATGGTGTTGGTAGGTAGGTCCAAGATCCCATCATCTTCATCACCCTACCCAGTATCATCATGGTCTCGTTCCTCCACTATTTGATCCTCGAAGATACCAACATTTTCCATGAAGGCCAGGATATGCTAGTCATCCTCAAAAACCTAAAAGTGGGTGACATTATCTGGAATGGATGGGGTGGGGATCATCTCAACGGAAAATCTCTAGAGTTGTGAGCCAGCCATAGGCTCGAGTGTGCTGGTAGAAATGACAAGGTCATCTAGGACATAATTTCATAACTGGGGAATAAGATCAATGCTGAAGGCATCAAAATCTTCAATAAGGCTCCATGCCCGATTGCAGTATGCAGCCAACCTCTTATCATGACATGTGTACTGATTCTGGACCTGTTTGGCAATCAACTCTGAATCACCCAGAGCCCAGAGGTGGGTGATTCCTTTCCTTAATGCCAATAGGAGTCCAAGAATAAAATCCTCATACTCTGTAACATTATTTGTGCAGTTGAATTGCATCCTATAGGATGCGAGGAAGGATTTCCCTCGCAGGTCGATTAATTCTACTCCAGCTCCACAACCTTGTTTGGATTGAGACCCATCAAACTTAAGGGTCCACAGGTCGTCTCTTGTAGTCTGGAGCTGGGGAGATGGAGCAGTCTTTGGATTACATTTGGGAAACTTGGGAGGAGCTTCCTCTTGCACTGATGGAATATGGGTGAGGTTTTCCTCCAGAGAGATTTGGAATTGAGATCCCCAGGGAACTTGCACTGAAGAAGTGCTTCCAGTAGGAATAATGGGTTTCGAGGAATCAACTGTATGTTATTTGTTTTAGAAGGCATCGATGTGCCAGGTAGCAATGGAAAGGCAAGGCTCACACTCTAACTCTGAATGTTTCTGATAGTGCACCTAGCACTAGGTGCTGGACAAGAGTGTAGCGGGGGTCACAGTGGCACCTTGAGAGTTAACCTCAACCCTTAACTTTTCTTCTAGGTCTTGGGTTCTCTGCAAGACTATGGGATCCTCCCTGGGGGTAAAATCGATCGTTAAGATTCCAAAGGGTTGGTATACCCTGGGGGAAGTCTCAGAGAAGAAGACCTCATTAACCCTCCTGACTTTGGTAAGGGCCTGCTTCATCTAAGGCTCACTCTCAACCTAGATCTTGTTTTATTCTCCTTCCCAGGGGAGCCACAGGTGGGAGAAGTTGGTTGAAAAGTATCCATTCAAGGACTTGGACCAATTCTAACTTAATCATATCCCATAAGTCTCTGGGATGTCCACCACTTGGATATTGATTATGCTGGCTATTCTGGGGTCCTGGATAAGCTGTATTCGAACATTCTTCAATTCTCCCACCATTTTCACAGAAATTTTATCCAATTGAATCACTATGCCATTAGATGGGGTGGGTCAAAATCCAAGCTTTTGGCATATAGATAGGGGCATGATGTTGCACGAAGCCCCAAAATCTGCTAGGCAGTTGTGTATATTTTTTCCTTGTATGTTTAGGTCTAGTAGGAATGGAGGATCTTCATTATTCCCCTAGAAGACAGTCACGTTGGTGTCCTTAAAAGAGACAATCTTAGGTGGGCGACTGACAAATTCTGGGTTTCCCAAAAGTTTCAGAAGAGACCTCTTGTACTTGGAATAGTTTAGCAAAACCTCCATCAAGGTCATGGAGGTGGTGGTTTGTTCTAACGCCTTTGTGATGTCAAATCTTCCTCCCAAAAATTGATGGCTTCCCTCAGCTGGGTCTTTCACTTGGTTAGATCTAGAACCTTTTAGAGGGATGGGTCAGTTAGTTGTATTGTCCCAGGGAGGAGTGTCTTTGGAAGGTGGCATGTAAACTGGTCCTTTACCAGCCTGGCTTCGATTGTTGTAAAGAGTCCGCAGGTTGGTGAAGGCATTGGCCTCAAAGGCCAGAATCGATTCATCAAAGAATCCTTGTAATTTAGATTCTTCTTCATATTCTCTGGAGGATCTGAAGAAGATGGTCTCATAGGTGAATGCACCATGAGTTGGCTCTTGCACAGGAGGCTCTGGGGGAGTAGCATCATGTGATTGTTGCTTGTCCAACTAGGAAATTATGATGAATTTCTCCAGCGTGGCACATTTTACCTCGTTGTGGGAGCCTTTGTTGTGTAATCTACAACAATTGGTCATGGGCTGGAAGTCTGCAACTGGCATGAAATGGGATGGTCCAGCACCACTTTGATTGGCATTTTGGTTTGGAGGTAGACCTCTAGTGTTAACATTATTGTTCCATTGTTGTTGGTTGGGCTGAGGCCCGCTATTAAAATTTCTTCCTCTGGTATTATTATTTCGTTGACTAGATAAAATATTCCCTTTTTGAGAATTGGAATTCTGGGGTGCATAGGAGCCCGCCTTTAGTTGACCCATGTCCATAGTCAAGGTGGACAACATTTTCCAGAGGGATTCAACCTCAGTGGTCAGCTGAGTGTTTGCGTCACAATACGATGGTTGTTGTTGTTGGTTCCCTTGGAAGGAAACATTATTTGCTAGAGTCAAGGGCGGAAATCCTCCAGCTGTGGATGACTGAAAAAGGGCACTCTGGGTGGTTTTTTCTATTGTGGTTGGTTCCAAGGGAAAGATTCCAGGCCTGGTATTGTCAGAGTCTATGATGGATAAATGTACCGGGTATGCTGGTCTATCAGTGGGGGTGGGGAATTCATTTCCATCATAGGGGCACCCATTGCCAGATTGGGGTTATATCCCTTGGTGTACACAGTTTCACCGGGGATCATGTTGAAAGGTGTGCTCTACCCAATCCTACCTGGGGATTTGTTGAGGCCACAAGATAGTTATAAGGCGAGGTTGTAAACCTTTACCAAAGTATCCTGGTTGCCTACGGCAGTTGTTCTCTAGAGGAGAGTGGCAACAAAGGGGTCCATCATGTTGAGATAGGTCTGTATGGTTACTTCTGAGGAGGGAATGAAATGAGCCATGCACCACTTCAAGGTGCGTTGGAACCAATGATTGAATGCTACAAGGGGTTCATTTGGTTCCTTTTTGATAGAAATAAACTAGATGTGGGACCAAGCTAGGTCCACGTGTACACGGAAGGCGGCCATGAAGGTATCCTCCATGTCCTGTCAACTGTTGATGGATTTGGTGGGAAGGTTAAGGTACCAGTTTAGTTCACCCTGTCCCAAAGATAGGGGAAACATCTGGGTCACAACATCCTCATGTTGGATCCAATGTTGGTTCATGGCATCTTTGTATTCCTATAAGTGTTCTTCTATAGTTCGTGAGCCTAGGTGCTCATATCTTGGGCAAAACTTCTCTGGGTGCGAGGGTAAGTCATTGGTTGCACCTAGAAAAGTTCCCACAGGGGACCCGATGTTACCGAAGTATGCAGCCATTTGGGGAGTTGGATTTTGAGCAGGTTGAATGCTGGTTCCCAAGATTGTCTAGGAAGTTTGGATATTCTGAGGTACGCTAGACCCCTAGACAATAGAGGTTAGTGTGGTTTTCAGGGTTCATTTCTTTTGAGTGGGAGGCTCGAGTTTGAAAAAACTTTCAAGGTTTGGGGCTGACCTAAGGATTCTTTCAAATCTTGCTGGGGAGAAAGACCCAATCCCGCTGAAGGCTTGACTCCTAAAACTATGGCCTGGGGAACCCTTGGGAGGTGTAAAATCAAAATTTTGAGAGGGGGACGAGTTCATGCCCCCCTTCTAGTGCTAGTTTCTATTGACAGAACTCTTGTGATCGGGTCTACCAACAAAGGTAAATTATCATCGGGTACTGGGGTACTGGCCAACTTTGCCTACAAAGGTTGTTTGAAGAAATGAGATTCCCTAGGCCTCCAAGAACCTGAGGGTCAGGTCTTGATGGTGCGGGGCTCAGTTGGGAGATGTGACTATTTTCGAGGGGGATAGTTGGTTATCTTCAAATCCTTCTCTTTGGGGATTCAAGTAGGTGAGGTTTCTCTAAACATACTTACACTTAACAAATAAACGAAAAAAGATCATGCAGGGTTAGAAATATTTCCTCTACCTATAGTTATGTCGAACATTCAAAACATCAACAATACTCTAACACACTATACTAAATACCGAAGAAACATACAACCATCAGTTCATATTTCATCAGTACCAAGGGAAAGGAGGTCGTTAATCTATTTTAAGTGTTAGAGAAAAGGACATGAAGAACATAAAGCATAAAATACCGTCAACCCAGAAGATAGAATGCCAACAACATCATTGCAAGAACTCTCTGTTCTTCATTAATGTTTCTTTCGTCAAGCACTAGTGCATGGTATAATGGTGGCTCCAAGGGAGCATCTAACTACTGAAAGCTTAAAGACTAAGGAGCATTGAGCTCTGCAACTGAGAAATGAAATATTGCTTTTCTATTATTATGGACTGAAAAATCATCAATTTTTCAGACCCTTGGAATGGGGCCAGACTTACTATTTATACACATACACATTTAACCCTAACCCTAACCCTAACTTATTTTACACTGTACAATAATATACAAGATCCAGTGGCTGGTACTACCTGCACCACTCTATGAAAGACCTAGAGATGGAATAGGCCTGTCATGTCAGAAGAAAAAGATGAGAGGTGGAATAGAAGAATCAGCCTTGAGAAGAGAGCCAAGAAGAAGAAAGAGTAAAACTGATCTCCTAGGGATCGAGGCTACATGCCTCATAAATTGGAAAAGTGACACCCTGTCTCTGATGTGCTAGGTGTAATGTTGAAGCAGCGCCTGGGGAAGACCATCTGGCAGAAAACCTCTTGCCGATCTGATGTACCTTGATGTATCCATCCACCCTCTAACAACCTTTATTAACTACTTTGAAACTGACAGGTCAGCCTTGGGGACCAGGACACGGGTCACTGAAAGAATACAAAATATAGGATCCAGAACTCTGGGATCTAGGAACTTACGTTCCAAGAGAATAAAAAATACAAAACACTTAGGTTTTCTCCAGCCCCCAGAGAAACTTTATTGTTGCTTACTGTCATTGAAGACTTGGAGGAGACAAGAGATTCCATCTTCATCGATGTCTTTAAGGCCGACCTGCCGGTATTTGGACACTTCAATCTGTTCCCCTAGGTCTAGAACATTTCCCTTAAATTCATCAACCATCTTTTCCACGTCATGACCACTGAGTATCATGTGAGTTATTCACGTCATTTGAGCTCCATCTATTCCCTCCAGGGATTGATTACTTGACTCCATTAGCTCATCAAACTTCCCCAAGACATACTCCTTTGGCATGCATGTGTCAGTGCTAAATGGATCAGCTCCAGAGACCTTCAAGATAAAAGACTTATGTAAATTGAAATAATATTGTACTGCATTGATCTTATCCCATAGATTCCCCACTGGTTTCTTGATTACCCCCAATGTGAGGTCAAGTCTAGAGTGTTGGGTCCTCACAAACTCAAATGACTCTTCCCCCAAAATTCTAGACTTGAAAACAATCTCCTCCTCGAGGCCAAGAAGTTCCTCTAGTTCAACCTTCCATGCCTCATAATTCTCAATGTCCCCCTCCCATTTACTGATGGTGGTTTTGGCCTGATGTAATATGTGGTGGTCCGCATACAGGTCTAGGAGGGTGGACACTTGGAAACACCGGACGTTTCCTAACTGCAAGGTGACCCATTCATCAACCGCTTGGGCCTTCTTCTTCATCGCCTGTAATAAGTCTATGTCACTCTATGATAGTGGTGCATCAGATGTAGAGGCCTCTAAGGGAATAACATTAATAGGCCAAGCCAACTCAATTAGCAACCCCATGAGGTTTGCATTTTTCTCCTTTTTTGCCTTGAGCTTTTGAGCTTCCTTTTCATAACGAGCCTCTACTACCTTGGTTGCTTCTCTTAACAGGTCCAATTCCCCCTGCTTTCCTCTCTTCCCCAGTGACACCTCTGTGATATCATAATTTCCAGCCTCAACCGTTGCCTCATCTGCATCTAGGGAAGGTGTCGCAATTACTGCGACTATTTCTCCGCCTGGCTCAATTTCAAGAGTGTGAACTGTCTGGGCTTTCTTAGCCTTCATCAAGTTCTGTGCTTGAGCCATCATCTTTGCCAAAGAAAGATGAGCTCTGGGTGTTGATGGGGGGGCCTTTCTCTTCTGAGATTCCACCAACCACTGTGGTGAGTGGGGTGGCTTTGTAGCCAAAACCTGTTCTTGTAAATTCTCCCCAATATCCTGTTGTGCCCCCTCAATAGTATGAGCCTCTTTTGGCTCCTTCCATGTATCTTCTCTCTCATTGGAAATATTTTCCTCAATGGTATCTATATCTTTCACCCTGCCATCTGTATCTTCAGTAATGTTCGGGCC
The DNA here is from genome assembly GCA_018584345.1 of Thuja plicata. NCBI lineage: Eukaryota > Viridiplantae > Streptophyta > Pinopsida > Cupressales > Cupressaceae > Thuja > Thuja plicata. The sequence goes on along the minus strand of MU223296.1, from coordinate 2,789,664 downwards.
CTCGTTAGTTGCCCCGGGGTTTTCTTCTTCTTCCTTTTCCTGTTCTTCCTCAGCCTTTGTTGCTGGGGTGTCCTCTTCCATCGGTATATCTTTAGGTAGAGGGGGAGGCAATGGGCCAAGGTTTAACATTTGGGCCACAGTGATTAACTCCCCAAATGTTACCTTCAAGAACAAAATTTGGAACACGATGGTCAGGGTCACGGTTGTTCCCGAGGGTCTGATTTCCCTAGCCTATGCCATTTGTTCACTTTTCTTCTGTTTCCCTGAAACTCCCATATCCTATATTTCTGGGACTTCAGAGGCAATCTATTGCTCTATCCCTTTCTCTTCTTCTGCCTATTCCTCTTGCTCCTACATAGGTTCCTATTCTGGAGCTTCCTCCTGCTTTGGGATTTTAGCCTTCGGCTTCTCAATGTCTCCCTGCAAATTCCTGAACTCGTCAGTTCTAAAAAAATCATCAAATTCATTTTTAGGGGGAGGATTTTTTAGGACATGAGCGGGCTTCGGTTCCCTCTCTGAGTCTGGGGAGTCAGAAGAAAGGATCTCTACTTGTGGGATTTGAGGCATCCCTATCTTAGGTTTTTCCTTTGGCTTTGGATTAAGCCTTTTCTTTCGTTGGGTGACCAAAGGAGGCCCCACATCCTTTAAGACCTGCTCCTCTTCCAAATCCAATCCTGTTTCTTTGACCATTAGTTCTGCTAGGGAAGGGGAAGAGGGAGGACAGATGGGTCTGGTCATGAGCACAGGAGTAGCCAACCGTGTGATTAAATTTTCCCTCATTTGCTGGGAGGCCGCTATTGATTGCTTTAGTTGTTCTTTTATGGGTATCTCCTGCATAGTTGGGGTCTCCATTATTATTTTTCCCCTATCTTCTCCTTGTGAATAAGTTCTAGCCCTAGGGGTTAGCTTTGGTATCAGCTGGGAAGCCCTCTGGGTACTCCCAAGGCATACTCTTTTAAAATATACATGGCTGCACTCGACCACATTGTCGGTAAATTCCTCAATGGTGGGCCCCTCCTAGAAATTCCAGTCCACTGGTGGGAGGGCCAACTTATCAATCCCCTTTTCCTTGTACTAGGGGTCTATTGTGGATCTGACATCTGAGAAGTCATCTAGAAAGTTCTGGAGCTTTAACCTTTCTATTATTCCCATGGTCATCCAGACGTAATGCCAGCTCCAGACTTCCACGTCATCCTAGAAATCTTCACAGAAGTCCTCCATGTGATATTGGTGGGGCTTTGATGCCCGGGGAAGTGCCAGTGCAATTTTTCCATGCTCATCAAATTTCTTCTATGCTAGATAAAATTCCGCCACGTTCAAGCTCTTGAGTTCGTTGTCTGCCTCCTTGGCTGCGGCCAGACTACACGAGTAATTCTCACAAGTGATTGGGAATGGAATGTTTGTCACCTTCTTTAAGGCATAGAATACGTGCAACTCTATTATTTGTCTGCAATACTCCAAGAGAATTATCTTGTTCCCACAATGTTTGGGCAACGAGTAAGGTTTCCTAGAGAAGCTGGTTACCCTTATGTATGTATGCTATTGGAATTGTATGTAACAATGGCCACAACTTATAAATAGATCCATTACCTCCATCGAGAGGTGATATCCTGCATCCCGGGTAGGTGTGAGAAGGTTTTAGTAGATGAAGGCATCATTCACCCAGTAGAAACTGGGGAAACTAGTCTCCCATTGGATTTATGGGAAATAATCCTAGGGAGCCTTCTGACCCAGGCAGATCTCAAGTACACCTATTGTGAGTAACCCATTGGTGGCAGGTCATTATTGTGCTAGGGCCCAGAGAACATAAGAAGTCATATAAAACTCCCACTTTTCGGCCACCTGAAGGAACTGAGAATCCACATGGTTTGAAATAATAGTGGCCCAAACAAAGTACTCCCCACTGGTGGTGATGCCAAGCAAATAGTAGTACATCCACCCTATGTATTCCTGGGCATGTGGTTACTCGAAGACCTGGGATAGTGCTATCATCCCCATCTAGATGCTTTCTTTAAACTCAGACTGGGGGATCTCTAGCTTCATTTTTCTGGGGTCCCTCTTTGGAGTATTGAGCCAATGATTATTCATATATTGCCAGGCTATGGCCTCCAACTGCTAAAATTGCACTAAGGCATCAGATCTGGTGATGACAGTTGGGTTATCAAACTGAGGGATCCCCAACCCAACTCGAAAAGTTACGACGTTGAGAGACACCATGGGAGTGGGATATCCAGTGGGTTCCAAGGTTGCAAGCATGATGGCCTAGATGGAAGAGTTGTAATGTGCTGCAAGTGTTAGAATCAACTTTGGGGCCTGCACTGAGCATGGGAAATAGGTGGCCTTGAGAACCTTGGAGTCCCTGACGCTGATCGCCAATGGATCCCTAGACTGTCGCTGAATGTACATTATTTTAACTAGGGCCTGCATCTTGTTCCACATTCTGACACTGGTGTCGGTAATTAATTAAACTTTGGAATCAATCTTTGATCCCACGACAGTGTTGTCCTTCATGTACTTCATGGTGAGAGGTAATTTCTCTAAGGTCCTCTCTATTTTAGACATGATGGCTGCCCTAGTGACCGCCATGGAAGGAAGTTTTAGACTTCTAGGTGGTGAAGATGAAGAAGCCTTAGACATTTTTAAAGTAATTTTCTCTAGAAACGTGCAAGGCAAGGCAACCATCAAAATTCATGAATAAGTATTAATCCAGGATCCATAAATCTTACCACCAAGGCATGTCTTTTCCCTGAAAAGTTAGTTTAAGTTCAAAATTCTGGAAAGTATATATATATATATTGCAAACTTAGGAAATTAACCAATATCCGGGCCTGGGGATCTCAACATACCTAACGAAAGAAAGATGTGGTCTGGGTGAGGTCAGAAGACCCGGGGTCTAAAAAACTAACCATTGGAAGTTGTGCACAAACAGCGAGTTGTTAGGCCTACGTCAGCATCACATGGCTATGCAATAAATGGGGAGTTATGGTGACGGTAGTGCCAACTGTCTGAACGCGTAAAAATTAGATTCCACTTGGACAATCTTGAATGTATATATGGGACATAAATGGATCATTAAGGATGGTTTATGGAGGAGAGAGAAAATTGTCTGGTTGAAACCAGCTGAGAGCCAAGTTTCAACCAGGTGGTATCTTGCATAGAATGAGCTTGCAAATTTGTGAATGGAAAATAGAGGAAGCACAACAAGCTCAACATGAGACTAGGTGGATATACACACATACACATAATTGTTACAGTAGAGCTGAAAGGTATACAGATGAAAAGTGGAAGGATATACATTAATATACACTAAATATACAAAATGCAGAGCAACTGCCTTAACAAAACAATGCCAAACATGTACAAGAATATACAATACTTACAGAATATGCCTACACCTACAAAAAGGGTGGACAACCCTCTGGCAGAGCTGACCCACCAACAGGCAGCAAACCAGACAACCAAAACAAAATAAGGAAACAAGATGAAAAATGCAAACAAACGCCAATAGAACACAATGAAAAAGCAAGAAAATGGAGAGAAACCAGACACCAACCTGAAAAATGGAGAAAGGAAGGAAGGAAAGGTGTCATGAACACTCTACAAAAACTTCTACCTTCAAATGATCACCACTCAACACCAGAAACCACTTGCAATTGTTCAGAATAACTTGAAATAGCTCGCACTAGATTCTCTCTAAGATTGTTGTGATATCACTCTGAAATCGCTCAAATTGCTTAAGTGTTTTAATCATGGTAATCTTGAAAATGATAGGTGATTCCTATTTATACCCAAGGTGAAAAACAAGTTACCCTTCCTTCCGCAAGCTCTGGAACAAGCAGACCTCCTCATTCTGGGCCCGGGGATTCCATGTGACCATACCCTCTTACAAAAAGAAGACATCGTGGCAAAGAATCCCAGAGTTCGGAGTCTGGTTCCTGGACAAGGAATGACCAACTCTAGGACCGGGTCCTAGATACACAAGGGACAAAAAAAAAAGCAAAACCAACACTGCGGGAAAGAAAACCTAGAGAAGGAAAACAAAGAAAAAGGAAAAAAGACAAGGCAAGAGCCAAAAGAAGAAAACAAAAAAAAGGGGGACCCAACATTTTGCGCACAAAATGTAGGGATAGGGATGCAGGGCATAACACACCACAATATTTAGATTACATCAACGGTTCAGATCTTATCTTGTCAACTCAGCTTTTAATTTCAACTTGACCTTAAGTCATCCAAAGATTACGTGACTAAGAAAACTCTAAGTCGCTGAATGTTTTATAGACCTTGAGTTTATTCAGAGATCACGCAACAACCACACAATGAAATCTTGATCTACGCCTTGCACTGAGTCTCTGAATCATTTTGTACTTTCTCATTTTATCTAGAGATTACGTGACTACCCTTGATCTTACTTTCAATCCATGGCTTGTTTTGAATCTCACAATCTTTGGCTTTAACTCTAGTTTGTTCTGAGATTATGCGGCCAAAGGCTATCTCACAATCTCATAATGTTTGGGATAACTCTAGTTATGTTTGGAGATTCAGAGATAAATGCTATCTCTAAATCATTGAAAGATCTGTTTAACCATGGGTTTATTTAGAGACTAAATGAATACCATAGATTTTCTTGGCCACTTAAATACATTTCTGCATCTTAGCTCATTACCTCTTGATCACTGGATAATTCATGACTTCTTGACTTTTTCTAGCGATTCAATGCAAATTCTCTAAATCTTTCTATACTTTATCAATTCTTCCAGAGATTACACAACAACCCTTGATTATTCTTTGATCCAATGGTCTGCGCTGAATTTCAAGACTATCTTCTTAACCACACTTTCATTCTGAGATCACACGACCAAGTTATATCTGAATCTCATAATAAACTTTACTTGACTTGGTTTCAACCATAGGTTTATCTAGAGATTAGGTGATAAGCTTTATCTCCAAGTCTCTGAAATATTTTGTATGACTGGGGTTTATTTGGAGATCACACGCAGACCACATGATCAAGCCAAGCATAAAACAAGATCTACGACTATCGGTTAATCACTGAATAAAAGCTTGAACTTGGCATTTGTTTGGATATCACACGTCAGTTTCTCATCTAGAAAAAGATCAACGATCCTCACTAAATCTCTAAATAAATCACTTAACTCTGATTTGATCTAGAGATCACGCAAAAAAGTAAAAGTGAGCTTTGTCTTGACCCCGGGTTGGATTACGAGATTTAGCGACTAAGATATCTCTGAATTGGTGAAGATTTCTTATAATTGAGGTTAAATCAAGAGATCTAGCACAAGACACATGATTGAAACTGCATCCACAGTTGTCACTAAATCTCTAAATCTTTAAGCCAGCTTCACATTTGTCTAGCAATCACACGCCAACCACACGATCAGATCAAGATCAACCGCTTGTACTTAATCTCTAAATTTATAAGAGTATATTCCTTTCTTCTCAAGATTAAGAGATAAAAGCTTGCACCAAGTCTCTAGATCATTAATAATATTTGGTCTCGGTCACACAATTAAGAAATAAAGACTAAGGCTAAAAGGCACATGGTTTATAAATCACTTAAATTACTTGTCAAAAGGAACTTCAAATTTGAACAAATTTATGAAGATCTAGGGTTTCTGAATGGAAAGGACACAAATGACCTAGGGTTTAAGGTTTTCAACCATTTTTTCTCACTTTGCTTGGAAAATAGACACTTGTAGGAAAAATTGATGGTACATTGGAATAGACCTTGACATTTAAGGCACAAACTGACATTGGGAATTTAGCAAGACTCAAAAAAACTATAAAAATAACCAACATGCTCAATCAGGTAGAGCCACTATGTTTTCAAAGCAAAAAGTGCATTCTATATCCTTCTACATTATGTTCTTTCAAATCAAATGCAGTAACTTTGAAGATTACAACAATTTAAAATCATTACATTTAATGTAAATGAGCATAACATAGAAAGATGATTTCATAATCTTTTGTAAAAAAAGTAATCTTTATTCATCAAAGTATTGTACATATGCACCACACAAGCCGTGAAACTAGCTAGAATATGTTTAAAGCATATTGAATGTAACTCATGCATGAATATATATACAAGAGGAGAATACAAAGTAAATATGAATGAAGAATCAACCATTGCCTGAATGACTGGATTTTTTTGAGTTGGTCCTTTTATGTCATGCCCCTCCTAGATCCCTTTGGTCCTTGATGCCTTGTGTCCTAAAAAAATGCCAAAACAATGAGTTAGAATGATGTTCTAAGAAATGACCGGTCATTGTTCATGCATATTTAACCACATAAACATTAAAAAATTAAAGCCAATATGCATTTTTATTTGTAAATTGTTTGCTTCTTGTGCAGTTTCAGGGGTCTCTCAATGACATGTGGAAGTAAATGTGGCTCCCACAAGGATTTGAGCCCAACATGCCATTGAGAGATAAGTAGTAGATAGAGATATCAAGTAGAAAATTGAACATTAAAGGGACATCTAATTTAAATGCATGAAACCTTTTGTTTTCATTCTAATCTATAATGATAGTTGAGACATCAGTGAAACGTTAAAGGGACATGCTTTTTGAAAGTATGAAACTTTTTTTTTCATTTGTTAGAAGGGACACTATGAATGCAAGAAGTTCATCTAATTAAGTAGGGGCATAGTATCCAAATGAAAAAATTTCTACACCAAGCACATTCAAGCATTATCTGAGATATTAAAAATCAAGGCATCATATTTTACAATGCAACATCATTGATGGAGAAGCATTTCATGATATTCACGAGACAGTGCAAAATCAGAAATCAGAATCAATAATGAAGAAGAGCATAAGTGATATCACAACAAAAATAGTAATGTATAAGTGTTGGGAATCTAGTGAAATGTAAAGAATCCTATAACATGTTCACGAGTCTGTACTACAGAAGTCTTAGTGACAAACATAAAAGCATCTAACAGTGACATGGAGCTGAGCTAGAGTGCAGTGAAGAAAGATAGACAACTTCTATAGTGGATATGGAACAATGTATTTGTTGGTTTACCCTACTAAAGATGGTTTACTAAGAGAGGGGGGGGGNGGGTGAATCAAAAAATATTGAACCTTAATACTTTAAATCTAAACCTCTAATTCAACTCAGTGATTCAAATAACAACAACAACTAAAACTTGTAAACTCTTCACAAACTTGATAAAAACATATAACATAAACAAATAAAATTCATAGTTATCAAGAATCACATGCAACACTAGATTTAATGAGGAAACCCAATTTGGGAAAAACCTCTGTGGGAATTTTCACCCACAAAAAGAAATACTCTTCTGAAGTATGCTGGGTTAAGAGCCAATCTGGTTAAATATTACAATGCACATTTGTTAGATGTGACCATGTTAGGGGATTTACCCTAGACCTATTTAGATCTTCACCCTGTTAGGAGTGGCCTGGTTAGAGGGCTTAAACATTCATCCTAGAATGTTACCTTTCTCAAGGATTTACAAAAGGACTTGTTAGGTCCACTCGGTTAAGAGATTTTCTATTACAAATGTTAGTAAGCAACAATGTACCAATTTGACTTGTGATTCTACTTGACTATACCTTGCTTGATCAGATCCGCTATTTTCTCTTTGAAACTTACTGGCACCAAAAACTCATAAACTCATCAGTCTCTCCTCTGGACTGGTTATCCAACTCTTTCACTACTCTTCTTGGTAGCTATTTTACTATTCACCTCGCCGACAATTATGTATAAACATAAAGACTCTTCAATATATAGGCCTCTATTTTGCCTCTTAATCCTATTGATTAGGTTTTCCCTCAATTGTTCTCAGCCATCCGATCATCTCAAATGAACTGATACAATGTATTTGTAACTCAGTTATCTGGTTAGCCTTTCCTTGTGACTTGCACTTTTCTTGGAAGTCACAACTTTCTTTTGCCGCTTAATCTACATCTCTGATTTTGAACTTGACTTTTCATGAAAGTAGATCTTGTAAGAAACTTTGCCTTCATCCTTAGCATCTTCTTGATCTCTATGACTTCACATTAATTTTTTTTTTCTCTTTGAATCCAATCTTTGTTCAAACTCTGTTTCATTCTCGGTGACTTTGTTGAATATCTTCACTCAGTGTCTGAATTTTCTCAATTACCAACCTCGCTCGGTAAATGACCTTGCTCGGTTGTCAATTTCACTTGGTGACTGACTTTGCTTTGCTCAACTAAAAAATACTTCACTACTTGGTAACTAGGTTGTTCCTTTTACTGACTTGAGCTATTTGCTATACCAACTTAACAACATCAGATGTTAAGTAAAAACAATTATACCAATAGTTCCTTATCATTGTCTGATCTTTATTATCTTCCCAATTAAGTTCCTCTCTGATTGATATGACAACTTAATATAAACTAGAAATAAATTGCTTGACATCTATGATAGAATAACAACTAATCTAACCATTCTACTCGCTTGAATTCTTCTAAACTCGTTCTTCATCACCATTACCATCTGTTGGTTAACAGTACTGACAAATTCATGTCTACTCAGGGATAAAGAAATACAAATTCATTAAGGAACAAAATTAGTTGTGATCCATATACAAATCCAAATTGCATATCAAAGTGGTTATAAGGTGAATTTCCCATGTAAGATTGCATTCTATATTTGTTTCATGTGTTTTAAGGAAGCAAGTAAAGGAAGATACAATGATATGTAGGAAACATAAAAGGAGAACATAGAATGTTTCTTTTACATGAAAAAATCAAGAGCAAAGGTATAGTTATAGTTGTGATGATCTTGTAAGCATGAGAGGATGCTACATGTGGTGTGATAGTAACAACATTTTTGCGGATGGTCAAAGCCTTTCAAAGATAATGAATGTTTTGGAACAAGGAAAAATACTGTTATAAAATGGAGGGAAAGTACATTACATGTTGCAAGTCAATAAAATAATGACTTTCAAAGGAATCAAAATGAGAAAATATCATGGTAGATGTTAGGCATGAGATCATAATTCCATGCTATAGGGTTTTTATTACTCTACATAAATGAACTACAACTTTCAAAGAAATGATATTCAAATAGTGCTGATACAAATGAAAGAGCAACAAAAGGGATCATGCTACCATGTAAATCATGCTACGGTTATAAGTGATAATTCTTAGTGCTACATGTGCAAGTATATACAAAGGGAAAATACACTGCTCATAGAGATAGAAGTCCTCAACAAAGTGCTAAATCAACAATATTAAAAATAGAGTAATGTGATAATAGGTTTCTTTTGAAATGGCCATGTTGTGAACAATGAATACATATAGAAATGACAATCATACCCTCTTAAAGTAAGACAGATCCAATTTAATGGAAAGGGTGAGTGTTTTATTATTATTTTATGCAAATGAATAAATCCAGAAGTCAAAGGGAGTTGTAGCTCCAAAAGTACAGTAAGCCCTCATAATGGAAGCTAGTAAATAGTTTTTTCATCATTCTCTAGAATGGGTAAAGAAGAACATGATGTTGTTGTCCTCAAGCATCAAAAGGAGAAGAACCAATGACAATATGAGGTACTTGAAAGGACAAGAGGTATGAAAAATTTCAACAATTTCAAGAACTGAGAAACCCTTTCATCTCAATAGAATATACATCTCATATTTTGCTGGAACCCTCTGATGAACTATAACTGATTGAATGTTTGAAGATGTTAAGTTGATGATCACCAAGCTATAGAAAGTTAATGCAAGACATTAAATCAATTGATGTATTGTATTTTTATTGATGTCAAATTGATATAATATGATTGGTTATATACATAGTGCCAAAGATTTCAGAGAACCAGAAAGATAAAGGTTATGCTTTCAGTAATGCATAAAAGATTAGTATTCACTAAGTGACAACAAACACCGATGAGCAGTGCACCCAGACAGATAGAGAAACCTGAGAGGAAAGTTACAATGATAGCCAAGAAAGAATTACCTTCAAGAAGAATCACAAGAATTACCAATGAGTAGAACTTCACAGTGTTTCCCGACGGACAAACAACCCCGACGGAGATGCACTAAGACAACTAGAGTGTTGACCGAAGCTAACAAAGAGTTAAACACCAAAAAGAATTGAAGTTCGGAAATGACAAAAGAATTAGTTGGAAAGAGATAAAGGAGTTAACTTGTTGTTAATATTGTTTTCATCGACAAGTTAAAAGCCAGAGATAAGAGAGAGATTTAAAGCTATTTTATTCCAGTTGTCAAAGAGAAATCTACGGGATAAAACTAGAGCATAGTTTTAAAGAAAGATTGGCTAGAATTGAGGATCACACCAATAACAAGAAAGTCAAGAACTAAGAAATGGTGAAATTGTGTCTATAAAGAGACAAGCTAATTCATTGTGAAAAAAAGGGTGAATAGAGAAGAGGATGCTGAAGAGAAACTAATGAAGGAAGACTTAAATTAGACCTGATCAATCAAGTTGAAGAACAAAGCTAATTCTGCAGACACCAAGCAACAGAGAAGCACAACATCACCAAGCAGAAAGAAGTGGATCAAAGGTATTGAAAGGAAACATTGATAAGAAAGGTTTCATGAGATTACAATAGATCTACAAATTTGTAAAGTACAGTTGTATATGTGAATAAATCATTTATTGCTTCAATTTAACCATTGGATCAAAAAGTATCTTAACCAAGAAGAACTTAACAATCCTTTATATATTGAGATACATCCTAAGGAGTATCAAAAGGTTTGTTCAAGAAGATAACATAGAGATGCCAGATACCAAGTGACAAGCTGCATTGGGTTTTGTCATAAAAGGTAGCATAGAGATGTCGAATATCAAGTGACAAACTATTCTATTTAAATCCTCTAACTAGGTCACACCTAACAGTGTGTTTGTAACCTTGAATAGGGTTGGCTCTTCACTGAGCTCACTTCAGAAGAGAAAAAATTTTGGGTTTCCGGTCCCAAGTGATTTTTCCCTTAACAGGGTTTCCACATTAAAAATCCATGTGTCAATGTGTTTATGAATCATTACTTTAGTGTTTTGAATTGCACATAACTAATCTGGATTGATCGGTATACACTAAGTTATTTACTGCATTTTAGTAAATGAAAGACTGCTAATCAGTAAATAGTAAGAATAAGGTTTAATAGTGAACTCCGAGTAGTAGTTACTTATTGGAATATTTGTAAGGCCACTAATTCATCCCCACTCTTAGTTATTCTAACAATCGGTATCAGAGATTGTGTGCTTAGAAGGAAGGTTTCAAGACCTAAGCAAAAGATCACAAGATGAGAAAACAAGATGTGCCCAAGTTGAACACGGACAACTTTGCATCATGGAAAAGTAGGATAAGACTCCACCTATCAGGTATTGGAAATGATGTTACTCAATACTTGGATATTGAATATGTGCTTCATATAGGACCTCACATGCTTGAATAATTAAGAGAAAAGAATGAGCATAATTCTATGATGATAGAACTTGCTTCCCCACTCTCCGATGCTGAATTTGAAGAAGTCAAAACCTGCACCTCTACAAAGAAAATGTGGGATAAATTGAAGCTGGTACATGGAGGAGATGCTAATGTACTAAGAGCTAAGGAAGAAATCCTAAGAGGTAAATTTGATGACCTAAGGATGAAAGAAGGAGAAAATATCACTCAGTACAATTGTAGAATAAAAGAGGTAGTCAATGATATCCAAGGAGTTGGAGGCATACTCGAAGAAGAGACAGTCGTAAGAAAAATCCTAAGAACCTTACTTCCTATATATGCTATTAGAGTATCTACTAAACAAGAAATGAGAGCAGTAGAAAATAATAATGTTACTCTAGATATCTTGTTTGGTAGAGTGATTTCATTTGAGATGAATAACTTTGATAAAAATGTCTTACCATCTATTGAGTCTGCATTCAAATCTTCTTTGAAAATAAGTAAGTCAAGTCATAAACACACTATGAGAAATGATAGTGAAAGTGATAGTGATGACCAAGATCTTGATGATATTGAAGCACTAATGGCCACAAGATTGCTGAAAGGCAAAGGTAGATACAAAGTTAAATTACCACTTGTATATTTTAATTGTAAAGAGATTGGACACTTTGTTGCTAGATGTCCTAACAAAAGAAAAGATGACAGAAGTAATGACAGATCATATGAAAAGAAGTTTGATAGAAGTGACAATAGAGGTTACCGAAGTAACTGACAATCTAATAGAAGAGATACCCAAGACTACAAGGAAAAAGGGAAGAAATCTTGTTACCTGGTTGAGGACAAAGATGGAGATACTGACACCGAATCTGATGAAGACATTGAGATGGTATTTGTGGCCATGAAGGATGATTCAGATGAAGAAGAAAGGTATGTACAGACTGCACTCACATATAATGTTAGTAAGAATGATGTCTAGATTATAGATAGTGGCTACACTCACCACATTGACCGGGGATAAATAAAAGTTTGAAACTTTTGAGTATTATAATGGTGGATCAGTAAGAATGGGTAATGACACACCTTGTCTAGTTGAAGGTAAATGAACTATAATGCTGAATAACCTAATCAAATGTGAAAATGCATACTAGGTGAAAGGACTTAATTATAATATATTGAGTGTTTCACAACTAAATAACATAGGTCACCGAGTAGCATTTGAGAATAAGAAGGCAAAGATCTTTAATGAATGAGGAAGGTTGATCGGAACTAGTGAATAGAGAAAAAGTAACCTATTCAATCTTGATGATATAAAAAACACTTGTTTAATAGCTAGAAATGAAGACATATGGTTGTGGCATAAGAGATTATGTCATGTGAATTTTGACAACATGATAAAGATAAGAAATAAAAGGAAAGTAAGAGGCTTACTGAGCATGTCAAAACCCAAGCATATCATGTGTAAGAATTGTCAAAAAGGTAAAATGACAAAGTCTAGTTTTAAGAGAAAAGAACATACATCTAATGCTATTCTAGAATTAGTCCATATTGATCTATGTGGACCCATGAGAACAAAGAGTTACAATGGTGATAGATATTTCATTCTCTTTGTTGATGATTATTCTAGAATGATGACAATTATGCTCTTAAAATAAAAATTAGAAGCATTCAAGATGTTTAAATGGTATAAAACTATGGTAGAAAAACAAAGTGGTAAGGAATTGAATTGGTTAAGATCAAATAGAGGAGGAGAATTGTTTTTGATGAATTCACTAACTTTTGCAATGAGCGTGGAATTAAAAGACATGTTTTTGCACCAAGAACACCACAACATAATGGGATTGCTGAACGAAGAAACATATACATTGTTGATTGTGCAAGAACACTGATGATTGAGAAAAGCATCACTCAAACATTGTGGAGGGAAGTTGTCAGTACTACTGTCTACACATTGAACATAGTACAATTGAAGAAAGACACCAATAAGACACCCTATGAGCTATGATATGGTTATACACCCAATGTAAGTTACTTTAGAATTTTTGGTAGTCAATATTATATTCTGAAATATAATAGAAATGGAAAGCTTGACTCCAAAAGTGATGAAGGTATCTTTCTAGGGTATTCCACCAAGAGCAAGGCTTATAAATGTCTTAACAAGTCCTCTAACAAAATCATTGAAAGTGCAAATATCAGAATAGATGAATATGTAGAGAAAAATGATGAGGAAAGAAGAGAAGAACCAGAAGACTACAACAGGTTTGTTTACATTGAAGAACCTAAAACTCTACCTGAGAAATAATGCATCACTCCTGAGCAACAAAACATTGCACGCGAGCATCAGGATGACAATACCAAAAATCAAGAAAATCCTCAAAATGATGTTTCAAGTGATGGAGATAAGAATGGAGGTCAAGATGATGATAAAAATGATGAACAAAGAGCTAAATTGATACTTTCCAAGTATGCCAGAAGACATCATCCACAAAACCATATCATAGGAGACAAGAAGGATGGAATGAGAACAAGAAGTAAGTCACTGAACACTAGATGTTTAATTTGTGATTTTGAGCCTAAATATAATAATACTGCACTTAAAAATGAAGAATGAGTAAGTGTTATAAATGAAGAGATGGAACAGATTGAGAAGAATAGAACATGGACATTAGTACCAAGACCAGATGACAACAATGTCATCGATACCAAATGGATATTTAGAAACAAGCTGAATGAGAATGGAAAAGTCACGAGGAACAAAGCAAGGTTAGTATGCACAAGAAGAAGTTATTGACTATGGTGATACCTTTGCACCCATTGCTAGACTAGGAGTATGAATATTACTTGCTTATGATGCATTCAAAGGATTCAAGGTATACCAGATGGATATCAAATTTGCATTCCTAAATGGAATACTAGAAGAAGTGGTATACATTAAACAATCATAAGAGTTTGTTGATCCAGACAAGAAGAACATGGTATGTAGACTACACAAAGCCTTGTATGGATTGAAACATGTACCTAGAGTCTGGTATGAAATACTTCACTCCTATCTCATAAGCATTGAATTTGTAAGAACAAGTGAAAATAGCAATCTGTATTTAAAAGAAGAGACTGATGGTAATATTATGATTGCTGAAATATTTGTTGATGATATGATATTTGGGGGTAATGATATGTTATGTAAATATTTTTCTAATGAAATGAGAAAAGAATTTGAGATGTCGATGTTGATGTTTGGGAAGATCAAATTCTTTCTTGGTCTATAGATTTTTCAACAAGATACAGACATATATATCACATAATCCAAATACATCAAAGAAGTGTTGAAGATATTCACAATGAAATATTCCAAACCAGTTGGAACACCTATGGTAACTGAATGTAAGCTGACAAAAGAAGACAAATCAAATGAGGTAAATTAGACCTTGTATAGATCAATGATTGACAAACTGATGTATGTTGTTCATACAAGACCAAATATAACACATGCAGTTGGAATAGTTGCAAGATTCTCTGCTAATCCTAAAGAATCACACATGACTACTGTCAAAATAATTTTGAGATATCTAAAGAATATCGAGGACTATGGGTTATGGTATAAAAGAGAAGGAAAATTTGAGCTTCAAGTATATACAGATCTTGATTGGGCTGGAAACTTAGATGATCGAAAGAGCACAACTGGAGTTGCATTCTTCATGGGTGATAGACTTGTCAAATGGATCAGCAAGAAGCAAGGATGCATCTCACAATCTACCACAGAAGCATAATATGTGGCTGTTGGTGCAAACTACTCTAACATTGCATAGATCAAACCATTATTGGAAGGTATGAATATGAAAATTCTTGAACCAGTGATTATCTATTGTGATAATACTAGTGCAATAAACATTTCTAAGAATCCTATCATGCATGCTAAGACAAAGCATATTTCTATCAAGTATCATTACTTAAGAGAACAAGTGTAAGAGAAATAGGTGATATTGGAATATGTTCAATCCAAGGAAAAATTAGCGGATATATTCACAAAGTCAATGCCTAAAGATACATTTGAGTACCTGAGAAAGAGACTAGGGGTTTGACCCTTGTCTATTGGTAGTAAGCTGACTAGGAGGCTGCATCAACCTACACAAAATCAGAAGATCATTCATGTTGATGCAAGCAAAGAGATGGGCTACAAAGATACATCAATACACAATAAGGTACATATCTACACCAAACACCAGAGTTACTGTATTGCTGATGGATAGGGAAATTCAAGGAGTATATTATAAAAGGGTAAAAGGATATAACTTTGGTATGATCAATGTTTTTTTTGGCATTGTTTTTAAAGGGAGAGATTATCCTGAGAAGATCCAAAGGAGAGAGCTTATATATACATATGAAATATCCATCAAAGGGAGAGAAGATATCCTAAGGGAGAGATATAACCTGAAAGGGAGAGAATATATCTATACTAATGTCGAAGGAAATCAAGATGATCAAGAAGAGGAACAATCAAAGGGAGAGACAACATCAAAGAAAGAATCAGAAGCTGCTACATCTATCCAGTGAAGGGAATAAATAATGAAGAAATCACTCTGCAAGAAACAAATGTAAGCTATATGAGCTTACCGAGAGTCAGACATTTGTATTGGTTATATAACAATGAAATTGGTAGATTGATGAACTAAAAATGATATATTTCATATTGTATTAGTAATAATATAGTGTGTTTCCATCAATGCCAAAGGGAGAGATTGATGAACTATAACTGATTGAATGTTTGAAGATGTTAAGTTGATGATCACCAAGCTATAGAAATTTACTGCAAGACATTAAATCAATTGATGTACTATATTGTCATTGATGTCAAATTGATATAATCTGATTGGTTATATAGATAGTGTCAAAGACTTTAGAGAACTAGAAAGATAAAGGTTATGCTTTTAGTAATGCATAAAAGATCATTATTCACTAAGTGACAACAAACACTGATGGGAAGTGCACCCTGACGGATAGAGAAACCCAAGAGGAAAGTCACAGTGATACCTGAGAAAGAAACCTAAGCTAGCATTACTGACAAGAAGAATCACAAGCATTACTGATGAGAAGAACTTTAGAGTGTTGCCCAATGGATAAACAACCCCGACGGAGATGCTCAAGGAGAACTAGAGTGTTGACCAAAGCTAACAAAGAGTTAAACACTGAAAAGAACTGAAGTTCAGAAACAACAAAAGACTTAGCTGACAAGAGCTAAAGGAGGTAACTGGTTGTTAATATTTTTTTCATCGACAAATTAAAAGCCGAAGATAAGAGAGAGATTTAAATATGTTTTATTTCAATTTTCAAAGAGAAATCTATAGGATAAAACTAGAGTATAGTCTTAAAGCAAGATTGGCTAGAATTATGGATCACCCCAAGAACAAGAAAGTCAAGAACTGGGAAACGGTGAAATCATGTCTATAAAGAGACAAGCCAATTCATTGTGAAAAAAGGGGTGAATAGAGAAGAGGATTCTGAAGAGAAACTGGTGAAGGAAGATTTCAATCAGACTTGATCAATCAAGCTGAAGAACAAAGCTAATTCTGTGAACACCAAGAAATAGAGAAGCACAACATCACCGAGAAGAAAGAAGTGGAGCAAAGGTATTGAAAGGAGAAATTGATCATAAAGGTATTTTGAGCTTACAATAGATCTAAAAATCTGTAAAGTATAGTTGTATATGTGAACATATCATTTATTGTTTCAATTTAACCATTGGATCATAAATTCTCTTAACCAAGTAGGACTTAACAATCCTTTATATATAGAGATACATCCTAAAGAGTATCAAAAGGTCTGGTCATGAAGATAGAATAGAGATGCCAGATACCAAGTGACAAACTACACAGGGTTTGGTCATAAAAGGTAGCATAGAGATTCCAGATATCAAGTGACAAACTATTCTATTTAAATCCTCTAACAAGGTCACACCTAACAGTGTGTTTGTAACCTTGAACAGGGTTGGCTCTTCACCGAGCTCACTTCAGAAGACTGAAACTTTTGGGTTACTGGTCCCAAGTGGTTTTTCCCTTAACATAGTTTCCATGTCAAAAATCCATGTGTCAATGTGTTAATGAGTCATTACTTTAATGTTTTGCATTACACATAACTAATCTAGATTGATCGGTATACACTAAATTATTTACTGCATTTTGGTAAATGAAAGACTGTTAATCGGTAAATAGTAAGAATAAGGTTTAAGAGTGAACTCTGAGAATTAGTTATTTGTTGGTATATTTTTAAGGCCACTGATTCACCCCCCCTCTCAGTTATTCTAACACCCTCTAGTTCATTGTTGAATCACTACAATATATGTTATATACATAAAATAGAGCCATGGACGTGGTTACCAGAGAGGGAAAATAGAGAAACACAACCCCACAAAACCCTCATGCCTGTAGCATGCACAGGGAGAATCAAGCACCAATAAGACCTAGAGTATTATTGGTGGCACTCATGGAGCACAATAAAGAGGGAATGTTGTTTTAACCATATATGTAAAGGTATCCAACAATGTGAACCTGTGGCTGCAAAAGAGGGATAAAATAATATTTTTCATCATCTTTTCCTTTAAAAGAAGATACAACAACAAAACTTAAGCCGACCATTCAAGCAATGCATAAATATTAGATAGAGTTCAAAGTGAATACATACATTCATGGTCTGCACAAAATATATAGCTAAATATCCGAGCACAAAGATGATGCTCAAAGTATGAAGTGTATAGGAAATAGAAAGCCACAACCTTTTATGAACAAATATGAAAACCAAGGTATCGATATTATTCCCTTCTAAGAAATAGAGCTCAAAAGGTGCGAGTGTGATGCAAAACATACCTGATACAATGCACAAAAAACTCATTCAATCTGCAAAAATCATCAAAATCTCCACAACGCAGTCACGAGAAGCTCAAACGCTAGTCGACAAACAGAAAGACCCAGCGGAGATGAAATGAAGAATGTTTGGTTTTGGTCATTTTTAGGGTTTGTATACCCTAGGAGTTTTTGAGTGTAGAAGAGGTTTATGCCTTATGAATTTTGATCTTATTTTAATAAGTTAATTACTCCGAGGGCTCAAGGAAGGGGTGTTTTTTTTGTTTTTACATCTTTTCAAATTTGAATATTTATTAAGTAATTTATAATGTATTACTCAATAAATATGAATAATATCTATTGAGTGATATATCATAAATTACTTAATAATTATTAGTAAGGATGTAAATATAATGGTACATATATTTGATTTAACAAGTCATAATTGAAGACATTATATTTTCCATTAGTATATGCAAGGAAAAACATGATAAACACCATTGGTTTATACTACACCGACAGAGAGGGCACAACACTACCCAATGCCAAGGTTACCACTATTTCTAAGTACAAAGCATCCCAACACAACACTATTCAGTGTTACCCGATGATAGATCAAGGGAACCCAACGATCAGTTCAAAGGAGGAACACCGACAAAATTTCAGTTCACACTGACGATCAGACACTGAGAGTGTTACATCTCGCAAAAAGTGGATCTGACTTTCCATGTCAGATAAATCACTGAATTTTTATATTTAGCTTCTTGTTTTTTTTTAAATCCATTATGTGAGGGAAAATAAATGTAATTATTATTGTTTTTATTAGTTTAATTGATTTAAAACATGTAAAATAAAGGATCAAGGTCAAGTTGTATACCTTGGATCTAGAGTTAACATTGTAATGCGTGATTCTAAAATAGGTCAAAGAACTTGTATAAATAGATGCTAAATCAATTATGAACATGTTTTTTGATGATTATTGTAGCCATTGAGAGCATCTAAGGATCAGACAAGAGAATTCATGCAACAATACAAACAAAGATCAAATCAGTTTTGCAAGAACAAGAACCAAAGCTACCTACGAGAAGGAAAAGGTATTAATCAATCACTATAGGTGATATTCATATATTGTAAGCTTTAATGGATTTGTAATCAACAATTATATATTGCATATAGTCAGGTAACACATATTGTACACATTCTAACAAGTGGGGTACACTTAAGAAATCCTTTCAAGGAAGGTGGATTTAACAATCCTATTATAAATCTCTTAACCGAGTGCACACTACATCAGTGTTGCTAAATCTCTTAACAGAGTAGATCCTAATAGGTCTCCACATTAATACTCCTAACAGGGTAGATCATCATAAGTGATCAAATTGTAAGGCTTAACTGGCTCCCTTCTATTCTACAGATAGTGAAGTTTTGTGGGTGCCATCCCCATCGCAGTTTTTACTTCCTAACAAGAGTTTTATGTGATATCATAGCTTGTGTTATGTGTCTATTACTTTCATGAATGTTGCATACAATTAAGTTTATGAATTAATACTGCATGCATAAGAAAGAACATCATATTTGGTCGGTAATAAAATAAATATTGATTGCTAATGAAGAAAGGTGAAAAGTGTTAAAAGTTTTAGAGGTACTAATTCACCCCTCCCCTCTCAGTACTACTTCCTATTAATACCAACAATTGGTATCAAAGCTGAGTCTCTTCTTGGAAAGATTAAAGGATAAAGAGAAAAGATCATACAATGGAGAAGTACAAACTTGATAAAAATATTGAGAATAAAAAGCTTGAAATTCAGATGTTCTATGAATAGTATAAAGAAGCTAGAATCAACATGAGATAGTTGCTGGATGAAAGAAAGAATATGGCATCTCACTGTAATGAGATAGATTATCATGAGGAAGAGATTCCAGATTTATTTGAGTCTTTGGGATCAAATACAAGCAAGCGATCAGATACATTAGAAGAAAGCATCACAATCCTAACTAAGATCAATCTACATATGGCTGGACAAGTCAAATCTTTGCAAATCGGTCAAGATACACAAATGGTAAGAATTATTGATGTCATGAACAATGCTAGGCAAGTTGAACAAGAGAGAACACTAGCTATTGATGATAGAAGAAAGATCACAGAAAAGATACAAGAAAAAGAGTCTGAAATACAAAGACTTACAAAGAATCACCATAAGGTTACAAATCAGATTATTCTTATGAGTCAAGAAGCAAATATAATGAATATAGAACTCATTGAAAGAATACAGATCATCGGTGAACTAAGAGAAGAGAATGAAAAAATAAAGCATGAGGTTAGAATTCAAAAACAACATAACGACATGATTAAGAGAGCTGAAGAGAGTGCAAAATGGATGGATGAATTCTTGAATGCACAAAGAAGACCCAACACCAACATTGGACTAGGGTACACCGAGCATGGAGATTCATCAAATGAAGCTGATAGAAAAGATGCCTACATCAATCCTAGACCAAGGAAGCTGACATGAAATCACTATGGAAAGCAAGGCCACACCTCAAATGTTTGTAGGAGAAAAGAAAAAGGTATTCCTAAATCCACATTTACATTCATAGGACATTGTTATAATTGTAACAAGAAAGGACATAAAGCATATAAATGTAAATCAAAGGTGAAAGAACCAAAGAAGGAAACCTATATGGACAAGTAGTTTCCCACCTAAAAAATGTATGGGCACACATCTCGAGAATGTAGGAAGAAGAAAATTGAACCATGGAAATCCAAAAATAAAGAAAATACATATAAACCGAACATAGTCAATAATTCATATGTTTGGGATTACAATAGATGGATAAATAACATAGCATGTGGTAGATATGGTCACATTGTTGCAAATTGCATGAGAACATGGACCAAAAGGTCTAGAGGTTGGATCAACCCTAGAATGGCATGTTTACACTGTCATAAGGTTGCACATCTAAAGAAAGACTAGAGAGACCAAATAACAAAAACTGCCACTTTTGCAAATGGTAACACCATTGAAGACATCAAGAAAATGAGAAAGAAAATATGGACCAAAGCTTCAACCATTGAGGAAGCTAGACCAAGAAATGCAGTGGGTGACACCTCATCCCATGGATCCAGTGAGATCACCACCCCCACCTAAAAGATGAACAGGTAAGTATGGAACTGCACTACACCAAGTCATATTTTGTATCAGTTTCATCATACAAATTGATAGATAGTCAAAATCTGCTTGAATAAATATGCATATTATGTTACTTGTTACAATTATGAGAAAACAACCCCGTCGGTAAACACATATCAAAAATCATCGGTGAACATAAAAGGATGAGCTGTCTACACTTGCCGAGAATCGTCGGTCAACACATAAAAAGGCTAAGTCACTAATGTAACCTGACACCCATCAATAAGGAAGCAAAGTTACAATGCTATCTTGACACTACACCGAGATCCGTAGGTAAAAGTAACAATCTTAACAACTATCCCGAGCATCATGTCCATACTGAGAATGTTATTTAAGAGTTTACCCAATGAACTCCGTCTTTATGACCCAACGAGTTGTTGATAATTTATGATAGACTTAGGGCAAAAGTCTATAAATACTTGATGGAATTACTTCATTTTTCAAACGCGAATTGAGCAAATAGAACAGAGAGAAAATAGAGCAAAAAGAGAGAATTTAGTAGAGCATACTCGACTCGATCCAACACACTCCAAATAGTTCACTCACAAGCTGCATGGATCAAAGTAAGGACCAAGCGTACTGACAAACTCTGTTATTATTTTCAAAAAATCCCTAAATTTGAAACAATGGCAATGACTTCAAGAACAACCAAATTGAAGAGTGAAAAGAAGAATGTCGTTAAGTTGATCAAGAATAGAACTTTTGTGGAACCAAAATACAAGATATGCCCAGAGATTGCCTCACAACCTGATGAGTCTGGTGCATTTTCAAAAATTCTACCTAGGGTTTTCCTGATAGAAGAAGTTAGATCATATATTCACTGCAAGATTGTTGAGATTGGTGATCTGGAGATAGATCAAGCTTATAAGAAGCTATGTGATGGTCAAGGGAACCTAAAGGAAGAACACAAGCACCTCCAAGTAAAAGGGATAAAAAATTCCCTATATTTCCCAAGGATTTTCAAAATCGTTCACTCACAAGCTACACAGATCGAAGTAAGTACCAAGTGTACCGAAGAACTCTGTTATTATTTTGAAAAAAGCCGTTAATTTGAAATCATGGCAATGACTTCAAGAACAACCAAATTGAAGAGTGAAAAGAAAAATTTTGTTAAGTTGATCAAGAATAGAAATTTTGTGGAACCAAAATACAAGATATGCCCAGAGATTGCCTCGCAACACGATGAGTCTAGCGCATTTTCAAAAATTCTACCTAGGGTTTTGCTGATAGAAGATGTTAGATCATATATTCACCGCAAGATCATTGAGATTGGTGATCTAGAGATAGATCAAGCTTATAAGAAGCTATGTGATGGTCAAGGGGACCTAAAGGAAGAACATAAGAACCTACAAGTAAAATGGATAACAAATGCCCTATATTTCTCAAGGATTTTCAAAATTGACTGGATTTAGTTGGTATTAAGCAAAATGCATGATCAGAAGTTATGGTTGGATGAACCCAATAATATTACAAAGGATGTGTTACATTTTGTAAGAGGTTACCCTATAACCGACAAACCAAAGGCACACAAGCATCCCTCTTGACTAGAAGTTGAAAAACTCACCAATGTTGTATGGGACAACCGAGGACTTAAGGTGAACAAAATCACCAATGAGGAACTGAGGTTCGATGCATGTGTCATAGGGTACAAGATATTTCAAGCTAATAGGATAAACAACATAGCATCAACAATAGTAAGAAAAAATTACACCATTGTCACAAAAGGAATACAGATGGATCTATGTGAGATCCTACCGAAGCAACTTGATGAGAATATGACAACAATCAAGTCTGCCAAAACAAACACATGTAAGTTCAGCTCACTTATAATGTGTATATTATTTTATTTTCAATAATACTTTCCTTCAGTTGGCAAGGTGAAGTGGGACACTACCAAGCTAGTCACATTGCAGATAAGTGACCTTATCAAGTTACGAGGTGACAACTTTGATTCAATGATGACTAAATACTTCCTTGATTTCAAGGAAAAGATGATGGAGAGAGTAAGGATCCCTAAACAATTAATTGAAAATCATGGGGATGAGATATGGTTTGGATTCAGACTTTACTCACATTAAACTAGTTGTACCTAGAACAGCCTGGTTACCAACTCTTGACTATGAGATAAACATAGATCAAGAAACAAATGCAATTGATGCACTATTGAATGAACCACTTGATAGCAAGAAACCAAGATTTGGAACATATGAAGAGGTGAAGTATAAGATAAAAATAGGCCTAGTCATAAAGAAGATTGTCAACAAGAAAAACAAGATGGTAAAGAATCTTGAGAAGATGATATTGGTAAATGAGGAGGAGAAAGAACAAACAGAGGAAACTAAGGAACATGGTGTCATTGGTGAACAGAAAGATGAGTAAGAAAAAAATTCTGAATCCATAGAGTTTGATGTGCCTCCACCTCCAACCAAGAAACCAAGGACCACATCAGCTCAGAGGACAAGGAGCCAAACTGCAAAGAAAGATACAACACCTCTTAAGAAAGGTCAAGTGAGGACCTATAAGAGGAAGTAGAGAAGCAGAGAAGAAAACACCTAAAAAAAGGATGAGAAGACTCATCAGGACCAAATCTGACATTGAAGATTAAAAATAGAATGAGCCTGAAATACAAAAGAAAAGCTTAACCCCTAGAACAATTGATGAGACTACTGATTCAATCGCTACAACAAGTACCATGACTGATAGGAAAATTAGAAAATGGGAAAAACTAGAGCCCGAGGACCAAAATAAAATAGAAGATGCAATAATTAGGTCTATGGCTAACTTCAAATATGTACTAGTAGAGTTTTCTAACAAAATACTCAAACCACTGAGTGACAAAATTTTAGCACGATGGTCTTATGCTTTGAACTTCAAAAAGGAAGCAAGGGAGAGGATACTTGTGACACTCATGCCTCCCAAACCCAAAATATAAAAAATAAAAGAAATAATGAAAAAGAATTCAAATAAATTTGTTGCAAAGATAAGAGCCTACAAGGTGCTACAAGGGAATTTCTTAGATCTGGACACCATGACAGATGCTAAATGGAGATAAATTCTTAATCTACCTGTAGAATCAACAAGTTGTGAGAATCCATTACTTCTCACCGACACACCTCATATGGAGGAGAAGAAAGATAAAGCAAGTCCAAAGCACATTTCTTTGGATAATATTGAGGATACTGAGCCCAATGACTTAGATAAAGTCATGGATGATCTTGACATTCAAGATATCACTCACTATGATTCTGATAAGGATCCATAGAAAGATGATTATGTAATATTCATATCTCCTAAGGATCAAGAAAAGAAACAAGCATTGAAGACACCATGAAATAATGACATGGATATTGCTGATGAGACATGGCCAGACACTTCAATCATTGACATAATAGGACTGGACCCTACATACCAAATTCAAAAGGATAAAGATGTCATTGTTCAACAAGCTCAAACTGAAGAACATGACACAACTATAGATGCAACACAGGCTAGCACACAAAACAATATGCCAGTATTGATGAAGGCCATCAATCTGCTAGAAGGAAATGAAGAATCTACTAGCACAGATACAAGCATCCCCAAAGATAAGGGTGATGCAGAAACAAAGGATACAACAGAAAAATCAAAAGATACAACTGCAGAACAAGATGCTACCGATGATCAGCAAGACAAGTCTACTGATCAGAATAAAGAAGGAGAAAAGCAAGTAGAAGAGGAAAAGAAGAAGAAGAAGAAGAAGAAGAGTGAAGAAGAAAAGATAGATGATTCTCAAAATCAAACAAAAGATAAATTTTCTAAAACACCCAAGGTTGATGAAGAGATGTCTTCACCTAACCGACAGGTGAACCCCGTGCAGAAGGCACAAGAAGTTTCATCTATAAATCCTTCACCAAGAACCTTAGAGAAAACAAATGAACTAGTAATGTTAGTTCATACATCTGCTTCTACACAAATCTCAAGGAAGAAGAAGAGAAAGAACAAAAATCTAGTCACTCTAGATGAAATAATTGAGATTCTAGTATGTGATCCTAGAACATTGGATCCTACTGAGTTGACAAAGTATGCTAGAATTTGTGAAAGGAAAGCTATCCAAAATAAGCTGAGAAAGGCCACAAAAGAAGAAAATGTACTTGAAGTTGTGAAAGAAATCCTTTGGCAAAGTGTACCTGATACAGATGTTGATCAAACAACTCCATGCTTGATCAATTAGTAGTTCTCACTGATGATGTCACCTCTCAGAATATAAATGCTGAAAAGGCTATGGAAGCAAGACTTAAAAAGAAATATGAATTCAAGTTAGCAGAGAAGATAAGCCAAGAAGTGGCACTACAAAAGGTGAAGCTATTTGAATTGGTAAGCACATTAGACCCCATAATTTCAGAAGCTATATCCTTGATACAAAAATTATGCACATTGGATCAACTCACAAAGGAGTATACCAATAAGATAGCACAAATTGATGTTGATCTTCAAGCCAGTGCATAAGGTCTCACAAATAGTGAAGATGCAATAAAATTGAAAAATGATAAGCTCAAGCAAGCTAGGAGGATGAGACAGGATATATAGATTGCAGAAACAAAGTTTCGAGATGAGGTGAATGAGCTACAAGCTTAACTCTTACCAACTCTCACATTATTGCAACAACATATGACACAGGCAAAAGCACTTATTGCCACCCCAAAAATGTGTGTCCTAGAAACTGTAACCAACTAGATTTGGTCTACTCTGACCATAGACCCTATTTTCCTTAAGTGTGATCATACCCCCAATTATGTTCAAACGACCTTGTTACTGCTTGGCATAATTCCTTCGAATCAAATTTGATCTCCTAAGTGATCTAATCACTAATTTACATTAATAACTTTAGCCAATCAAATCAATTCAATCCAAATGCAATCAATTCAAATCATACTTGGCTAAGGTAATTAATTTAAAATAGAATTAATGAAATCCTATTTATACCTCATCACTTGCAAAATCAATCCCCTATCCTAAATTAATTCAATTTGGCTATAGTCCTAATTAATTATTACAAAGCAATAAAAAGCTTAAATGATCAATTAATTCCCTATTATTGAGTGAATATGTTATTACAACAATTTATTTTATTAATATTCCTTCAAACCTAACCAATCTCAAATATCCAACCATGAGTTCAAACTCATCCCAACCCCTTCTAACATGCTAATTCTTCTTAATTAGCTAATTAACCCTAATTAGCTAATCCCCCCTCCACTCACTCTTTCTCCTCCCATCTCTATCTTCTTGATCACATACCTTAAGCCCTAAAACTAATCCTAAGCTACCCTTAAGCTTGTCACATTCCATTAAGGAATGATTAACAACTCCACCCACTTGAGAAAGTCAAGGAATCTCAAGATTCATTTCCTCAAGTCCACTTTGTCAGGCTTGACTCTAAACCCTCACCCATGCTTCTTAAACCCTCACCCATACCTCATTAATGCTTTCATAAATGAAGCATTAATGGATCTTACATATTCCTTCCACCCATACCTCATTAATGAGT
>MU223296.1:2742668-2762532 GCA_018584345.1 Thuja plicata | reverse complement strand
TAGGACTTTCATAGTGCTTTCTAGCTTAAATCTTAGTTATATTGTTGTAATCTTCATTTCTAGAGCTAGTATGCATGTTTTTGAATCATTTAGATTACTTTTCATTTGAATCTTCCATTCTTAGGTTATATTTTTCACTGGAATATGCATAATCTGAGGGCTATTATGTTATTTTTCATACTCCTAGATAAGAAGCAATAGATCAATTTTGGTGATTGCTAAGTTTGCTAACCCCTTGTTTTTACTAATGCAATGATTTATTGAAGTGTTGTGTCCTTTAACAGGTACAAAAATCACACACACATCTCTGGCACCCATCGTGGGGCATGATTGCTCAAAATTTCACCAAATTTTGCTCTTTGCCCTTAACATTTTCAAAATTTGTAGGCAGTTTAGCGTTTATGGGAGCAACTTATCATTTCCCGTCATTCTTTTATCATTTTTAGGAACAACTTATCATTTCCAGTAAATATTTTATCATTTCTGAGAGCAACTTATCATTTTTGGGAGTTTTATTATCGTCTGCTGTTGCACTTCTGGAAGGTAAAATTTGGCCTAAAAATCATTTTTGGTAATTATTTTTGCATTTTTGGTATGTATTATCATTTCGCATAAAAGGAATATCGTCCTGGGTATGTTTTATCATTTGGGGTCAATCTTTTATCATTTTCAAGTTTTATCATTTTGGGTCTATGAAATATCATTTGTCATCTAGGGGGCAGAAATACAGGGTTCTAACATTTGCAAATTTGATTTCTAACTGGCTAACTTGGTTGTTTCCATGATTGTGATCCTATTTTTAGCCTAACTTGTGTTTGCAGATTGTTGTAAGAGCTAAGAGAGCGAAAAGAAGATACTAACTTGTAGTTTTATAGATTGTTGATCCTTTATCTTGACTTGTATTCTTTTCTTACGCTTTTGAAACTAACAACATTTTCCAATTTATACTAAATTGACAAAAGGAATATGCTCTTTTCCTTTTTAAGGAAAATCATAAACTCACAAGTCAATTTATGATTTGAAAATAATTTGTAGTAATTTAACAAAGAAAACCTCATCGTCTAATTTTGGGATCAGTAAATGAACAACACAAATCACTAAATCTTGTGGTTCAAAGAACAAGTTCAATCGTTTAATTCAATTTGGATCAGTAATTGGACAAGCTACTCGTCTAAAAATTATGGTCAATTGAACAAGGGAAAATTTACCTTCAAGCATCCTATTTTTATTAAATAAGAAAAACCTAAATTGAGCTCAACATAGCTTGAAGGAATGAACATTGATTTGCATTTTTTGGAAGAAAATGACATGGATTAGAAGAGTATGCTCTTCTTCTTTCAAAGAATAAGAAATATAGACATCCTAAGCTTGCCAATCCTTTGTATGTTTATTTTAAATAGTAGAGGGCCTGCCGGTTGAGGAGAAAATCTCCTGGGAATGACCCAAGTGAGGATAGGTTTTATGCTAACCCTTCCAAATCACTATAACTAATTGCTTCCTTATAGGCTAAAGCCTTGGAAGACAGAGCCAGTTTTGGTCATGGAACTTTGACATCATTACTTGAACATGCTTGGGTATGTTTAGAGAAGAGTCGCTTGAATCTTTCTTGTGAGACTACACATAGGGCTATACACCTCAATTTTTCCTTTTGCAATTCTATGGGGGATGGTTTCGAATGGATTGCCCAATAATAGACAACACTTGAACTAAAAGAATTCCCGATTCATCCCCAAAAGGGTGATAATCTTTGTGCAAGGAAAAAAGTAATTGCCCCAAGACACTCGTCATATCGTGCACTCACTTGTGTTTGGAGTCGGCTAATACAACATCATGACTGGAGCCATTGCATGGTTGGTGATGGATGTATTCTGATTAGCATTTGAGTGTGTACCTAAGTCAACAAGCAAAGATTTTCATTCTCCACCTAGAAAATAGGGATAAGATGTGTGTCTATTTCACCCTCTTAATAATGCAACAATGCTTGATATGACTAAAAATCATTAAAAAGATAAACTCTTAAAACAAGAAACAAAATTCAAAACTTGGTATAGATGTGTTTTTCAATCATTAAAAAATCTCAAAAATGCGATCTTCAAACTTCACACACTTCTAAGAAAAAATAGACAAAATTTGATAGTGGGAACTTGCATCATTGCCTCTCAAAGGAAGATAGTTTATTTTGGATCCCCTTTTGAATCTTTAGTCTATCCTTATTTCTTCTTCTGGTCTCACTATGGCTATATCAAATTTTTTTGAAAACATCTACCTTGCATGTCTTGTCAGACTCTTACAATCTGTCTCAATATGTGTGATCTACCCACTTTTTACAACAACTTGATTCCTAGCTCACTATCAGGGCATTCTAACCCTCTGACGCTAGAATCATTTACTTCCACCAAACACAAAACACTTCTACCTAGACACACTCACTTGAACAATTTGAGACTCTACCTGATAGTATTGGGAAACATTTATGAAAGTTGAGACATAACCACATGGTTAACACAAGACGTAACAAGTACATGTTTAAAGGATTGGAAGCGCCTCCTAAATCAACACACTTTTTGGGAGAAACACCTCGCAGTTCCCTACTCAATCTAGACTCTCCACAAATGGATAGAAACACTCATGAATGGAGTGCAACTTTTGAAGAATATGACAATAGAAAGAGTCAAAAGCATGAAGATCTAGATGAGAATGAAGAAACCACCTTTGAACATGATCCATTTGGATCGGACAGTGAGGGGGAGATCCCTGAAGATGAGTATGATAAACTTAAAAAGAGTAAGAGGTTCCACAAGATATTGGAAAGAATAATTGATGACAATAAAGAGAAATACTTCCCCCATATAGCATCCATGGGTGTCAAATTACCTAAGGATTATGATGTGGAACAACTCAAATAAAAGGAAGTACCAAATCCTATATCTATTCTTGCCAAACAACTAACATTGATGCAAACAGAGCTTACAAACCTCAAACAAGAGTAAGCTAAACCGAAATCACCATACTCTTTGGACTCCATTTGTCCATTCCCTTTTGATAAGAGTATTACTATGGTTCTATTTCCTCCCAACGTGGCAAGACTAAAGTACAAAAAGTACACAAGAGAAAGTGACCCACACAATCATGTGAGAGAATTCTATTCTTTGAGCAAAGAATACATGCATGACTACATACCTCATGCAACTCTT
The DNA here is from genome assembly GCA_018584345.1 of Thuja plicata. Classification (NCBI taxonomy): domain Eukaryota; kingdom Viridiplantae; phylum Streptophyta; class Pinopsida; order Cupressales; family Cupressaceae; genus Thuja; species Thuja plicata. The sequence goes on along the minus strand of MU223296.1, from coordinate 2,759,338 downwards.
TCAAGGACGTCTAGGAGGTAATGCCATGGAATGGTTTTTAAAGTTGAACCCTAAAGTAAAAACTTTTGAGGAGCTAATTCAACGCTTTATCCAACATTACTCCTATAACATACAACATGATGTGACCATGATGGATCTGTGTAATACTAAATAGAAGACTAGTGAATCATTTACACGCTTCATACAAAGATGGAGGAAGATCTTTGCACGGTACTCAAGATCCATTCCCGAATCTGAGAAGATGGAAATCTTCATTAATAACTTGGTACCAGAATTAAACTACACATTGCAAATGCAAGACTCATCAAGCTTTGACAGAATGATTAAAAATTCCATCTGTATTGAGGAATTCATGGTCAAAAGAGGGGAGATCACTCTTCAAGGTGAAAACAAATCAAACAACTCCAACTCCAAGCCTAAATGGTGGAAGAAAAACAAAAATGTTGTCAACGATGGCATAGTAGATGCATCCAATGTTGGTCCTAAACCTAAAGTATTCAATCTAACCAGCAGTATGCAAGCAAGAAAGGATGCCAAGGTAACAACTCCCATACCCAAAGAAAACAATGATAATGACAAGGGATGATAATGGAATTCCAAACCTCATAGAACATTCACTCCTTTGGGAGAACCTCTCGAGACTATTTTGAAAACACTATTGGATAACAAAGTTCTTACTATTCCTGATTCAAAACCTTGGGAACCAATGGTCAAACCCAGGTGGTGGGATGACAACTCCTACTGTGTCTTTCACAAGAACAAAGGACACAAAAATAATAATTATCTTAAAATTAAGCATGTCATTCAAGACATCATTGAAGGAGGAAAGATCAAAGTAGATGGTCACACTACCAATGAAGATCATACTGCGTTCAATAAACCAATCCCTAATTATGAAAAAGGAGAAACATCTAAAGGGAAAGGTAATGAAGTGAACTAAACCTATTCCAAAAATGACAATGTAATAAATATGCTAGATGTTAAAATAGAATAAATCAATGTGGTCATGATCAAAGGTGTTTCATTCCATTCAAATTTCGTAACACAAATCCAAGCGCAGGTCACGATCAAAGGACCCCCAAAATCAGCATCAACGTCCAAGGTTCCTATCATTACTATTCCCAAACCAGCAGTGAAACATATGGTTACTATTCCTGGAGCAAAGTATGACTTGGTAGACCAATTGCAACGAACCTCTACCAAAATTTCCATTTTTGATTTCTCAAGATATCCATAGTACATAGGGAAATCCTAGAACAAGCTCTACATGCTGCTAACATTCCAAAGGACATTGATATAGATAAATTCCAAGTGATAGTCAATCACATCTCAATGCCACATTACCTCTCCTTTTCTGAAGAGGATAATAAATCATTGACACATCCACATAATCAACCCCTCCATATCCAAGTCCTCATTCATAAATCTTGAGTTCGATGTGTGTTGATAGATGGAGGCACATGATTGAATATTTGTACCCTTGATCTAATCAAGAAACTGGGTCTCTCAGAGCAAACAATTGATTCCAGAAGTAGGATAACTATCAAAGCTTATGATGAGGAAGAAAGATCCTGTAAAAGGTCTTATTGTTCTACCTATCAGAGTCAAACCAATTGAGAGGAATGACACATGTCAAGTTATGGATCTACCCTTAGCCTACAACATCCTATTGGAGAGACCATGGATTCAAAAAATGCAAGCTGTGCCATCTACTTACCACTAGTGCATAAAGTTCCCACATAATGGGGTGGAAGTGACAATTCCTATAGATACTAACTACACTTGTAACAATATCAAAGAAGTTAGTATGATCCTGCATAACAAAGAGGATATGGATGCAATTGCTCCTAAAACCACCAAGGACATGGTTATGAAGAGTTTTGGCAAAACCCTAAAACTTGAAGAAATAGGTATGGGAGAATACAAGCTGGACCTGACTCTATCATTGACAAAACTTCTAGTATCACCAAGATCCTACAGAAAACCTTCATCAACATTTACACCTACAACATCCAAGGAGATAGAAGTACACAAAGAAAGTGGCATGGTAAAGGCATCCTCATCTTCTCTAGATAACACAGAAGAACAAGCAGTCTTGGACTGGCTTTACAAAGGAGAACCGGTGGAAGTTGAGGTCAAACATGTAGAGATATCCCCAGAACAATATGGAAAGGGATATTATTTCCTCAAGAAGATGGGATACAAAGGAAAGGGACCTCTAAATGACATAGGAAGAGGACTTATTGAGCCTATACCCACGGAGTTCCAGAATACTAGAGACAAAACAAGACTGGGTTTTAATACTAAAACTAATAAACCTACTTCAAAAGATAGTCGAACCTCAGATAAAGGGAGTGATGAAATAGATGAACTAGAGCAGTGGTCATATGAAAGGTTATTACATGTTGGCATAGAGGATCCCAACTATCAGGGAGAATGCTATGTACCCATCTTTGAGGTACCACAAGATCTCCACACCCCTTTGTTAGCACAACCTCCCATTCAAGAGGTAGGAGACACAATAGCGGCTGGTCCAAAGATATCATTAATAGAAATAGTTACACAAGTCACACCCCAACAACATGATTTACATCCTAACTGGGGGAAATTGGTCACAGTTTCACATATCCTTGATCTACCCCACTTTGATCCACAAGTAGCTAACCGAGTACATCAAATAACCATTGCTGAATACTTTAACAGATCTGATGATGAGGTCCCCGACTCTCATGACTATGAATGGGATGAGCTATCTGTCACCACTGAAGATATTGGAATAGATATGATCCACATGTTTGTGGCACCCTCAGCTCCTCATAAATGACCTAATACTACTCCCAATGACACTGATAATCCTGAAGCAGAAGAAGAGTTCCTTCCCCCAATCATTAATGAAGAAACTGGTGATTACATAAGTCTAGAAGAATTTCAAAGGCTACAAGCAAGAAGCCTCATTTTACGGAGAGATGATGATGAGAGTGCTACTAATGAGTCACTAGAGTTTGGTCCACATATAACTAACAATGACCCTTTTAATGATGATCTCACTCTTATTGATCTAAATATTGAAGAATTTAACTTAACAAAACATGTCTTGTTAGTTAATGGTCTTGATGCTAACACAATGTTGTCTTTCCCAGAGTCTGATTCCTTGTCTTTGATACTTCTAGACCTAATTGATTGGACTGAAACAGATCCTGCTCCTATCCTTGACTTTCCCAATGACTACACCCTAGCTTGCTATCTCAATGCTTGTGAACCTTACCCTTCTTCCACCAATGAAAGGAGTGAGAACATCATAGGAGGATATCAGGTTTCTCAATCAAAAACTAAAAAATAAAAAGAAAAAGAGGAATGATGGTGAAAACCACTTTGTGGCAGTATCAGATCCCAAAATAGTAAAAATAAAAGACGTATCCAATGGTGAAAACCTCTCAGAGGTGCCAAAGGATGAGATTCTTGATATCCTCCCTGAGCACTTTCAGGAAAGGTCTTCAATTTTAATAGAACCAACACATCCAGTTAATTTGGGCACAATTGAAGACCCTCAAGTAGTCCACCTTGCACAATCTTTATCAGAAGAAGAGAAGGTATAGTTTACAGAGTTCCTGAGGGAAAAGAAGATCAACATTGCATGGTCTTACACAGATATGCCTAGACTAGATCCTAACCTAATCATGCACCACTTATCTATAGCTCCTGGGATGAAGCCCGTAAAACAAAAACTTAGAAAGATGCATCCTCATGTTGCACTACTAGTAAAATTAGAGCTAGAAATTTTTTTGAAATCTAGATTTATCAGAGTCATTGCCTATGCCGCATAGATCTCAAATGTGGTACCCATGTCTAAATCTGATAAATCTATCAGGATTTGTATTGACTTCAGAGACTTAAACAAGGCATGTCCAAAAGATGACTTCCCACTACCTAATATAGATATGATCATAGACCTCACGATAGGCTACCAGATGTATTCATTAATGGATGGATTCTTGGGCTATAATAAAATAAAAATTACCCCTGAGGATCAAGATAAGACTATATTTACATGTGCATGGGGCACATTTTGTTGGAATGTCATGTCATTTGGGCTAAATAATGCCAGTGCAACATATCAAAGAGCTATGACAATTATATTCCATGACATGATGCACAAGAACATGGAGGACTACGTGGATGACACATTGTCTAAATCCAAAGAAAGGAGAACTCATATTGATGATTTAAGGAAAATATTGGATCGAATAGAGCAGTTTCAACTCAGGCTCAACCCAAAAAAGTGTGCCTTTGGATTCCAATCAGGGAAGCTCTTAGGGTTTATAGTTTCAGTAAAGGGAATTGAGGTAGATCCTACAAAGGTAAAAGCTATTGTAGAGATGGTTCCCCCGCGCAACACCAGTCAAATGAGGACATTGCAAGGGAGACTTCAATCAATCAGGAGGTTCATGTCACAACTTGGTGATAGAGCACAACCCTTTACCAAACTACTACACAAAGGGGTCACTTTCAAGTGGGATGAACACTGTGAAGCCAACTTCAGAGAATTGAAAGGATACCTGGCTACTCCTCCTATTCTTATGGTGCCTATTCATGGAAATCCCATACTCCTATACATTTCAGCTACAACTACATCCCTCGGCATATTTCTAGCACAAGAGGATGAAACAAAGAAATAAATAGCTATCTACTACATCAGTAGAATGCTAGTTTCCTATGAGCTCAATTACAACATTATTGAGAAAGCATGCTTACTAGTCATCTTCGCATCAAAAAAATTGAGACACTACATGTTGTTACATACAATAAGACTCATTGCTAAGATTGATCCTCTAAAGTACCTTTTAAGAAGAACAACGTTAACAGAATGTTTGGAAAAATGGGTCCTGATTCTAAGTGAGTTTGACATTGAATACATAGAAAGGAGAGCTATTAAAGGATAGGTCCTTGCAGATCAATTGGCTGATTCACCACTCCAGGATGATGAACCTTTAATGATTGAATTCCTTGATGAAACAATCATGCATCTAACTGAATATCCATGGAAGATGTACTTTGATGGTTCATTCACTCAACAAGGCTCTGGAGCAGGTGTCCTATTCATAACTCCTCGAGGTTACAAGATTCCTAAATATTACAAATTGATGTTTCTATGCACCAACAATATTTCAAAATATGAAGCATTGGTAAATGGTCTTAAGCTAGCTATGGAGTGGAAGATTGTAGAGTTACACATGTATGGTGACTCCCAACTAATTATCAATCAGGTCAATGGGGAGTATCAAATGAAAGATGAGAATTTGATGCCCTACAAGCAACTAGTTGATGACTTGAAGAAGTACTTTGTCTTCATCACCTTCCAGCAAATACCAAGATTAAAGAATAAAGCTGTAGATGCTATGGCTACCTTAGTATCCATGTTACAACTAGAGGAACATCAATTCCGCTATGACTTCTTGGTGGAAGAACTATCACATCCTGCCTTTGATACCCCTTAATACCAAGTAATGTGTTCTTTAAACACCCCAGACCAATCTCGGTATGCCAATATCATTACTTACCTTACTGACCAAACCATTCATAATGATCTATCTAGAAATGAGAAAAGAGCCTTGATTAGGACATCATCATGTTACGTCCTCATAACTAATAACTTATATCGACGAGTTCTCGATGGTACGCTTCTTAAATGTTTAGAACTTGAAGAGTCCGATCTCACAAAAAAAATATGTCCATGAAGGTGTATGTGGATCACACTCGAACAAATTTTCATTAGCAAAGAAACTATTCAGAGTAGGCTATTACTGGCCTACCATGGAAAAAGATGCTATTCAATTCTCAAAAACATGTCATAAATACTAGACACACGAAAATCTTATCCATGCTCCTGCTAGAGAACTTATACCTTTCATTACACATTGGCCATTTCAGCAATGGGACTTTGACTTGGTTGGAAAAATATATCCTAACTCTTCAAATAGACACAAGTTCATCATTACGACCACTGAGTATTTTACAAAGTGGGTCGAGGTCATGCCGCTAATCAAAGCCACTGGCAAATAGGTGGCCATGTTCATTCTAAACTACATTATTTGTAGATATGGGATACTCTCTTCAATTGTAATAGACAATGGAGGCCAATTTAAAAATTAAGACATTGATGACCTTTGTGAACAATTCCACATTACTCAACATTGCTCCTCAATCTATTAGCCTCAAGGTAATGGACAGGCTAAGGCATCTAACAAGAATATTCTAAAAATTCTACACCAAACTATAAGTAGGTCTGGCAGAGACTGGCATCTACAACTGAATCCAGCACTATGGGCCTACAGAACAAGCATTAGAACACCAATTGGGGCCATGCCATTTTCTCTAGCCTATGGCGCTGAGGTAGTACTACCTATTAAGGTTGAAATCCCATCTTTGTGGATATCTTTACAAGGTCTTGTTACTGATGAGAAATACCACATTAATCGGGTGAATTCTTTATACCTACTTGATGAGCGCAGACAACAAGAGTTTGATCACCTCAAAGTATACCAAGCATGCACGTCCAAAGGGTACAACAAGATGGTCAAACCACAAAAATTTGAAGTGGGGGATCTCATCTTAAAAGAGAATCCTAAGAATGAGCCTAACAAAGAGAAGAAAGGAAAGTTTGAACCTAATTGGTTGGGACCTTATGTTATCATTGCTACTTTTGGGACTAGAGCTTATCAAATGGCTACACCTAAGGGAGACATTCTTTGAGATCCTATCAATACTCTACATTTGAAGCGGTTCTACGCTTGATGTTCGACTAACAGAGCCTGTACAACAAATTTTTTTTAGAAAATAACAAAAACATTCAGAAAATTGATCCTGAAGAAATCCAAAAACAATGAAAAAAGTCCTGAAGAAAGGTATCCTTGCTGAAAACCATGCAAATAGGCCCCTTGATACTACAAAAACATTCAAAAAAAATATATAGCAAAAATAGAAAAAAAATTGAAAAAGAGAAAAGTGCCTTGATGAGCACTTGGTAAAATAGGCATCTTGGTAGCAAAAAAAGAAAGAAAAATCTTTCCAAGTGGTGAAAACCTGGCAATCAGGCATCACTTGTGTTCTATGCTCCATCTATCAGTGCATTGCTGATACAAGGCTTTCACAATTACACCTGTGCTAAAACGCTGACTTCATTTCCTAAAACAACTATATTATCCTCACTTAGGATTTGTCTGTATTTCTGTCTTAGGATCAAGTCATTCTGCACTGGGGGCATCTTTTCCAATATGATAGGTTGTGTTTGCTAGATCATCATAATATGATTTGTCTCGTGATATGATTCTTTCACTACCACTATCACCTTCACAAAATAGGATGACACAAACATTGCACTTACATGAACGATGTTTCTACAACCTATATTGGATTGCCAACAGGAATAACGATTTACTTAGACATGGAATACATATTTTCTTGAATTCTAAATTTTTGATTGATGAATCTATACTGCGCTTGAAAAATGAATCAAATAGTATTTTCTGATACTACTTAAACACATTTTGACCTTGGTTTGATCATGATTCTTTTATGCACTGATGATGTTTTAACTAGGGGCATCTAAGAAGTTATGAATTTTATTTGAATGATTCACAATTGATGGTTGTTATGTCTTTTGAGTTACTCCATGATGTCTGTGCAAAGACAAAGAGTCGCCAGGATAGGGGCATAATGTTTTCTTTGTTTTCTACATATGGTGATTGTTCCAAATGATCCTATAAATTTCACCTAACTTGGATGTTTATGGTAAGAGTTGCCACTATGGGTGGATAGCCACATATATATATATCGATCTTTGTTATGTGTAAACTACAGTGAGGCTGAAACAATATCCTTGTTTGTTTTCTAACTCAGATTCTCGCTAAGGTATACAAAGCATAATGCACCCAAGGATATGAATTTTCAAGGTCATTGCAGGTCCAATATCTTACCTTATATAGATTCTAATATAATAAAAGGAAGGTGACTATTTTGTTATCCTAGCTTCTATGCATTGATGCTTAAGTCTATTTCTGACATTCCAATAAAACATAGTATTCATACTTTCATAATATCAGTGGGCATTAATGATGGTTGTACTATCAGGTGGTATCCATTCCAAAAAGTGCCCAGTGATGATAAAATGCTACAATATATGAGAATCAGTGACAAAGTCTTAAGAGTCTGCATGTAGCTGTATTTAGAGATTGCATGATGCATTTTTGAAATAACAACATAAGGATTTGAGCTCAAACTCCTTTCTATATTTAATTCATCTATAAATCCAAGTTTATTACTAATACCCATGCTTCCCAAAATCTCTGATCTATCGGGAACAAAATCGAACTCAACTTTTAAAATGTGATTAACTTGGTACTCGTGTGTTTACTCTTAACACACCTTCACTCCTTCACTTCTTCTAATCCATTCTTGCTTATTCTACCCATTCCATGCAAGTGATATGTTCTTTCAACAAAGGGATTTCATTCTCTTTTCTTCAATTTCATTCCTGAGGGGGCATGACCACACTATCATCAATTAAATTTTTGCTCAAAACAACATTAAAAATGACTTCGTTATCAAACAAATTAGGGGCATGACAGTTTCCCTGACTAAGTCAGAAATGTTAGATAGAAAGATTTGGTTCTCATAAGCTATATATCTTGTGTTTCCTCATTTCAAAATATTCTTACTAAGCTCCTGGCAGCTTCTTACTGACTTTTGGATGACAACCAAGTTCAAAATCAGTATTATCAGTCTTTGGACAACAACCAAGTTCATAATTGATATCTTTAAGATCTTTTATTGATCTTTGGATGACAACCAAGTTCAAAATCAATACTATCAGTTTAGTTTGATCAAGTGTGAGACTGATCTCATCAGGTATTTCATTCGATCATGAGCGAAATTCTCAATCTTTCTGAAGTCATACATAAAAAAAATTATTTAAATCAATGCGCTGCTCGCACATAAATTCAAAGAGGGGCACATGTAACCACCTGGATTTGGTCTTCTCTGACCATAAACCCTATTTTCCTTAAGTGTGATCATACCCCCAATTATGTTCAAATGACTCTATACTACTTGGCATAATTCCTTCGAATCAGATTTGATCTCCTAAGTGATAGAATCACTAATTTACATTAATCATTTTACCCAATCAAATCAATTCAATCCAAATGTAATCAATTCAAATCATACCTGGCTAAGGTAATTAATTTAAATCAGAATTAATGAAATCCTATTTATACCTCATCACTTGCAAAATCAATCCCCTAGCCTAAATTGATTCAATTTGGCTATAGTCCTAATTAATTATTACAAAGCAATCAAAAACTTAAATGATTAATTAAATCCCTATTATTGAGTGAATATGTTATTACAATAATTCATTTTATTAATATTCCTTCAAACCTAACCAATCTCAAATATCCAACCATGAGTTCAAACTCATCCCAACCCCTTCTCACATGCTAATTCTTCCTAATTAGCTAATTAATCCTAATTAGCTAATCCCCCCTCCACTCATTCTCTCTCTTCCCATCTCTATCTTCTTGATCACATGCCTTAAGCCCTAAACCTAATCCTAAGCTACCCTTAAGCTTGTCACATTCCATTAAGGAATTATTAACAACTCCACCCACTTGAGAAAGTTAAGGAATCTCAAGATTCCTTTCCTCAAGTCCACTTTGTCAGGCTTGACTCTAAACCCTCACCCATGCTTCTTAAACCCTCACCCATACCTCATTAATGATTTCATAAATGAAGCATTAATGGCTCTTACATACTCCTTCCACCCATACCTCATTAATGATTCTTACACCCTCATTAATGGCAGCGCTTCTACTAGAGTCTTCTCCCCTTCCTCCATTTCTCCTATAAATAGGATGGATTTTGAGCTCAAATGACCCTAAAATTGAAAGTCTTTTATTGTATTGTTATAATGCTCCTAATTTTGAAGAGTTAATAACATCCTTATGCTGCCCATATTTGGATAATCAAGGAAGCAATCTCATATTGCTCATGTTTAGGACTCTCATAGTGCTTTCTAGCTTAAATCTTAGTTATATTGTTGTAATCTTCATTTCTAGAGCTAGTATGCATGTTTTTGAATTATTTAGATTACTTTTCATTTGAATATTCCATTCTTAGGTTGTATTTGTCATTGGAATATGCATAATCTGAGGGCTATTATGTCATATTTCATACTCCTCCTAGATAGGAAGGAATAGATCGATTTTGGTGATTGCTAAGTTTGCTAACCCCTTGTTTTCACTAATGCGGTGATTTATTGAAGTGTTGTGTCTCTTAATAGGTACAAAAATGACAAACAGAGAAATCATTTATGATATGCATGCCAGGATTGAACTAGAGCACATGGCACTGGATTTCCTCAAAGAAAAATGGGAGAAAATGATAGAAGATATCGAGAACATTCACTCCCACATTCTTGACACTCTGTAAGTTGCACATTTTTGTCACATTTTTTGACAAATTATAAGTTGTACATTTTTGTCATGATTATCAAAAAAGGGGGAAATGATATGTACAACCAGTTAGTAAAAGGGGAAAGTGAAAGGAGGAAATGATATGTACAGTCAGTCATTAGAAAGAGGAAAGAACAAAAAGGAGAATGTATAGTACAAAGGCAAGTATACATGTACATATACTATACCGATGCATACAGTTAGGGAGAGTCATATAATGACAAGGATATATACATGGTGTACATACTAAACACTTTAGTATTTTTCACATATCATTTATTGATGCTAATGTCAAAGGGGGAGATTGAAGACATTATATTTTTCCATTAGTATATGTAAGGAAAAACATGATAAACACCATTGGTTTATACTACATCGACATAAAGGGCACAACACTACCCGACACCAAGGTTACCAATATTACCAAGTAAAAAGCATCCCAATGCAACACTATTCAGTATTACCCAATGATAGATCAAGGGAACCTGATGATCAGTTCAAAGAAGGAACACATACAGACTTTCGGCTCACATCGATGATCAGATACCGAGAGTTAGTTACATCCCGCAAAAAGTGGATCTGACTTTCCATGTCAGATAAATCACTGAAGTTTTATATTTAGCTTCTTGTTTTGTTTTAAATCCATTACGTGAGGGAAAATAAATTTAATTATTTTTTTTTTTATTAGTTTAACTGATTTAAAACATGCAAACTAAAGGATCAAGGTCAAGTTGTATACCTTGGATCTAGAGTTAACATTGAAATGCGTGATTCTAAAATAGGTCAAAGAACTTGTATAAATAGATGCTCAATCAATTATGAACATGTTTTTAGATAGTGATTGTAGCCACTGAGAGCATCTAAGGATCAGACAAGAGAATTCATGCAACAACACATACAAAGATCAAATCAGTTTTTCAAGAACAAGAACCAAGGCTATCAACAAGCAGGAAAAGGTATTAATCAATAACTATAGGTGATATTCATATACTGTAAGCTTTAATGGATTTGTCATCAGAAATTATAGATTGCATACAGTTAGGTCATACATATTGTACACATTCTAACAAGTGGGGTACACTTAAGAAATCCTTTCAAGGAAGGCAGATTTAACAGTCCTATTGTAACTCTCTTAACTGGGTGCACACTACATCAGTGTTGCTAAAGCTCTTAACATAGTAGATCCTAATAGGTCTCCACATTAATACTCCTAACAGGGTAGATCATTAGAAGTGATCAAATTGTAAGCCTTAACCAGCTCCCTTCCATTATGCAGATAGTGAGGTTTTGTGGGTGCCATCCCCACTGCAATTTTTACTTCCTAACAGGAGTTTTCTGCGATATCATATCTTGTGTTATGTGTCTATTAATTTCATGAATGTCTCTATGAATGTTGCATACAATTAATTTTATGAATTAATACTACATGCATAAGAAAGAACATCAGATTTAGTCGGTAATACAATAAATATTGATTGCTAATGAAGAAAGGTGAAAAGTATTAAAATTTTTAGAGGTACTAATTCACCACTCCCCTCTTAGTACTACTTCCCATTAATCCCAACAATAATGTTGTAATTGGGGAATAATGACAAGCACCTAGTCATAGGGGATCATTATAGAGGGGGTTTATGTTTGCCTAATGTGCCATTTTACTATGTCTCTTGGATGGATAAGGGTGTGATAGTGAAGAGATGTTGTCTTGGAGGTTGAATTTATTTGGAAACATGAGGAGTGAATATAGTTTCTTGGAGGATATTTAGCGGGGGGGGCATTTTGAGTTTTCAAGAGCCTTTTGAGGAGAATTTATGGAATTTTGGAGGCTTTTGAGGGGCAGGTTTAATGAGTTGTCCAGTTGGTTATGACATGGGGTGACCTTTTCCATGTTTCTTACCTCTTTTATTTGGTTTGAGGGGCTGAATTTTAGACTATTTTCTGGCATTCGAACAAAGGTGGTTGAGACATTTGTACTTAGTGACTATAAGGACTCATTTTTAGTTAGTTCTACCATATGAATTTTTCTATTTGGAGTGACTTTTTGGTGTCCTTATGCAGTTTCTTGGCATATTTTATGTAACTCATTCTTGAAGCATAATAAGGATAGTTTTGGGACCAATTTATGAGTTTAGTCATTGTATGCTTATTACTGATTGATATTAGTTTTTGTGAATGAATTGTTCTTGCTTGCATAGGTTATGAGTTGTGACGATTATTTCAATTTAGTTGTTAGTTGTGAAAATCATATTTCCTATTAACTTATGTCGAAAAGCTATCCTCCTTATAAATTACTGATATGCAAAGTATTTGACATCAAGATTGTTTCCAATTTGTACTATTTTTTGGAGTTTCATTGTGACTTTACAAAAGTGCAATCTATAAAATTTTGGTGCATCACCTTTACTTTTCTACAAATTTTTAAGTTCATTTTCAGTTATGATATCTTTCTATCCCTTTTTCCAATATTTTCATTAAGTCCGCATAGGTGAGGTATCAGAGAGAAAGTCGACCTTTCTCTGGAGGTTTATTTCAGTCCTAAATAGCCCACATATTTTGAAATGTTCCCATATTGTTCCAAATGCCAAGTTTTGTGTAACTTGATAAGGGTGTGTTTATGAGTACTAACATTACCATCATTGTTATGGTAGATAGTTTGTTTCTTTTCAACTTTGTTAACTATCAGGATCTCATTAAAGTTCTCAGAACTCCAAAGGAAGCCCAAGAAGAACTCATTAATCAATATAGGTTTGAGAGCTCTAAGACTTCCCTCCATATAAATTTTTTAATTCCCCGCTCTCTCACCCCCCATGATTGTCCCTTCAAGGGGGGCCCGAGTGACCCCCTTTCAAATCTGACAGATGCTAAGATAATTGATTTGAGGTTGGAAGCCAAGAAGAAAAAACCATGAAGTTAAATTTTTTTGGGAGAAAAAACTATTGTTAAATATTTATTACCTTAGGATGTTGATAGAGTCACCATGAAGAAAAACATGACATCCGCTTATACAAGGAGAGAAAATTCTACAAACCTTTGTCAAAATCCTAGGGACCCCCAATCAACACTTTGATGAGATCCTCATAGTTAACAAGTTGAAAAGGAACATATTATCTACCATAGTACTTACGGTAACACTACTTTTAAGCTTCAATTATGCATCGAGCCATCTTCTAACCTAATCGACATTTGGGAAAAATACCAAGAACTTACCTATTAGGGCTATTTTCATGTCTTCCAATCTCAGATCCATTAAGAGAAGAAACAACTATTTTAAATCCACCTAATGCCATGCTTACATGGGGTTACCTCATTTTTGTGACTTGGGTTTCATCATTGGTTAGTTTTTTATTAAAATCTTTCTTGTGGTGGTGAATTGTTTCTTATTTTGTGCATTCAAAGTTATACTTGTACACTTGTGTATGTCATAATTTATTATAATATAGTAAGGTTGAACATTCAAGAAAAACTCATTAATCAATATATGTTTGAGAGCTCTAAGACTTCCTACCCTATAAATTTTTAAATTCCCTATTCTCTCACCCCCCATGGGTGTCGCTTCAGGGGGTCCAAGTGTCCCCCTTTTCAAATCTAGCAGATGTTGTACCGTTTGTGTAGGTTGCATCACCCTCTATAGTGGGTCATGATTTTGTCGGCCGTGCAACTCAAGAATAATCAAACCTAGGGTTGGATTATTTCTTTGCACAAGAGGTGTCATCCTTGTTGTTGGTTGGGAACAACACTCCTAAAGGAAACTAATCTAAGGATATATTCTAGTAAAAGTTTAGTTGTTTTCTCTGTAGATGGTCAAAAAGTCATTATCCCAGACGCGATAATGGATTTGAGGTTGGAAGACATGAAAATGGCCCTTATAAGTAATTTCTTGGCCTTTGTCCAACTTTTGATTGGGTTAGAAGATGGGTCGATGCACAATGGAAACTTAAATTTTGATGCAAAATAGAAGCTTAAAGGTAGTATTATTGTTGACCCATAAGAGGAGCATGCCTAAATAAGGGGTTTCGTGAAGCTTTATAAGTGTGGGACATGATGAGCCTTGTTAAAAAAACCTCCAATATTTTAGAAATTAGCTCTTCTTATAGGGGGTTTGGAAGAAAGGAGAGATGACAACCTTTCACAAACAACCTAAGCCAAGGGAGGCGATTCACCATAAAAAATCCTTTTAAGACAGTTAGGAATATGTAAGATGACATTCATAGATATCTAACCCTTCCCAGTCAGAGATCCATATCTTATCTAATAGACACAATGTACCATAGACCCTTCATTGTTGGTTGGGAGAACAAAACATATAAAACCTACATGACATAAATTGTAATATTCAGATCCCAATCTTGGGAAGAACCTATATGGGTTCGAATAAACACTCAAATCCCTCAAGGGATGTGAAGTTCCTTACACCCACAAACACAATACAAGAATAATACTTTTGAATAGAGGAAAAATAAGACATACCAAGAATGGGCTCTTGCTTCTAGATAGAAATAATTCATATAAGGATGAAGTGAAATAAAAACAACCCCCAAATTTTTTTTCTTAAGTAGTATGCTATATATGATACAAGTCATCTTCTATTCTAGGCACCAAAATAAGAAAACTAGATCAAACATGAAAGAAATTAGCATAAGACATTTTGATTAACAATAAGATAAAGGATACAAGGGCACATTCCTTGTATTACATTAAACTAAACATGCCAAGGCTAGGGAATAAGTTCTAGAATACTAACACTACAACAAACATCTTAGGTCCCAAAGACATAGAGTCCCTTTGGACATAAATTAAAGCTTCTATGAATTTTCAAATCTTTCCTAACAGGTAGAACAAAATTTGAATGTCTCCTCCTTTATAATGTAGACCTTTTGGTTTTTATAAGAAAACCCTAGGGCCTTTTCAATCAAACTTGATTTCTTTCTGTTACAATCCCCTCAAAGGTTGAATTATTTGGCATGATTTCTTGTTGTCCTTTTTGGCGTGGAGACCAATTGTGTCTTTCTCATTTGTTGCTGCAATCTACCACAGATGAAAAGTTCATCATTCTGAGTGGATATTGCAATTTTTCATGATTCTAATAACAGGTCGATCATGTTGACATCTATCAAAAAAGTGATTTAGGTGAGCCCTATAACATGGCACATTCTTTGGATATTCTGTTAGTGGGTACCATCATTATTGAGAGTGGAGACTAGACATGTGTCGCCATTTGGTGCAGAGAATGGGTTGTTCATAGATAAGTTGCTAGGTTTTTTGCGCATCTGATACATTTTGGGCTTGGAGATCTTGAACCTTGAAGAGGGATGTGTTCTTTGGGAAGAGTCCATAGTCTCATGATGCTGCTGAAATATTTTAGTAGTGAAAGTGGATGGGGTCAATCATTGTAGATGGAATCTATAGTCTTTTGTGAGTCTTGGGGGTTCTTGGCCTTCCAAGAGGGAACTCAAATCTATGGTTTCTATAGTGGGTACATTATCCATTGGGAAAATAAGTGTTGGTGGCTCACTTTGGGTATCTCAGATCGGGTATCAATGATGAGCTACATGCTTGATTAGTCTGGATTGTCAGTCGGGTTGCACCGGGGAACTACCTGTAAACAAATTTAAAATATCATAATCCTCTTGAGATAAAAGAAATGCATTAGAATAGATAAAACACAGAGCCAAGGGAGAGGAAGATCCTACAAATGATTGAGAGCGAAGCACCATGGATGGTTAAGAGAAAAATACATTATCCTTTTTAGCTATAAAAAAAACATTATGGCATATTGAAAGGAACAAAAAGGAAGAATCTTTAATAACTTAGAAAGATAAGTAAATGAACATGCTTTAAAACCTTAAATCATAACATTATGAATGATGTCATCAATTTAATTCTATAGAATTAAAAGATGACTAGATAATTCACTTTCTCTCACCAAGTTACGTAGGTGATATTTTCTTCTAAAGTTGATCGGATAGAGCCTTGCTTCCAGTGAAGCATCCACAACTCTGACAAGGTTATCACTTTGGTTTTTCAAAGAATATCTTTACTACTGTATGCACCCTAAAATGGTTGCCTAGACTTTGGGCCCCATTTCTCAATTTATCAAATCCCTGAATCAATATTTTCAAATATCAACAATATCAATTATATCAATTTCCTTGATCAAATCATAAT